>JAOEHI010001373.1:0-12703 GCA_025447815.1 Percopsis transmontana
GTGTGTGTGTGTGTGTGTGTGTGTGTGTGTGTGTGTGTGTGTGTGTGTGTGTGTGTGTGTGTGTGTGTGTGTGATATGCCTGTGGGTATGCCAAGGTAAATATATACTGTATTTGTACTAATGTCACACATTCTGTTCTTGCCACAAGTAAAAATGCACAGGTTTTAGGGCTACCCAGTCACATGCCTCTAGAAGAGCACCTCAAATGAATGAAAGAAAAATTAACCTACCTCTGACCTCAGGTTTATGGTTAAGGTGTTTGAATTCTTGTGGAATGCTACAGGCTGGAATTTTTGTGTCCATTTCACCGCTATTTAGCACTAATTGAGGTAATACAATAATGATTCTGCCCACTGTCAGTTCACTGTCAGTATACATGAAAATTAGGCCTAGTGGTGCACAGGTTTTTAATTAAATGTCTGGTTGGTCCTCCAGAGTGAATAGGCAGAACTATATAGAGACAGCTGTTTGGTTTCCTAAATTACTATAGGACAGGATAGGGCAGGATAGTCTGTGGTCTAGGTGTTGGACTCCCAGCCCGAAGGTCATGGGTTTGAGCCCCAGAGTTGTCCTAAACATCCTTTAGCAAGATGCCTAACCCCTATCTGCTCCATGTAATTGTAAGTCACTTTGGATAAAAGCATCTGCTAAATGACCTAATTGTAATTGTACTAATTATGTACGTAAGTACACAATGTTTGAAGCTACTCATGAGTTGTTTTCACACATCATTGTATTTAAATGACAGTGTCTTTTGCTTTGATTTGTGCTTTCTTCATTCCTCCACTCGCTATATTCAATTTTTTCATTTTAAATATAAAAGAACACATTCCTTCTTCATACATTCCACATCTCTGTGATTAGCCTATTTAAAGGGAGTAGTAGGCTATCTTAAACAGTTGGTCCCTTTGTGGACACTTTATGTACAACTGAACTGTGCGTTTGTAGGGATTGTCATTTGCGTTCGCGTAAGGGTATGTTAAGAGCCTGATGTATTTAATCATCTTGGTTGCTGAAATAATGCGATGGTGTTTTGTCATTTCTCCCCCGTAGATCTCACCTGCAGGACCTGAAAGACGTCACCCACAACATCCACTATGAGACGTACCGTGTGCATAGACTCAACGAGAGTAACATGAATGTCAATGGACTGGCACTTTCCATCCACCCGCTGGAGAATGGAACATCTGACAAGAGTGACTCAGAGAGCCAACTCTAATCACCAGGGGGCGGAGCCTCAACGTTCCCTGTCTCAGTGTCATGTTTCTTGTGACTGCTTGTGGAAAGCTGACAGTCCTTATCTTTGGCCTAAAGAAGATGGAAACTTGTTTTATTTTTCATTTTTGGGACCAACAAGTGAATTTTTTTTGTTGAGAAATTCTATCTAAGTTTTTACGCAAGACATTTTAGAAAATACATTTAAGCAAATATGGATATATTTTTGAGAATGAGCACATATATATTTTGCGGAAGGATGGGAGAAAAGGCTTAATCTCTGGGAGAGGAATGGTTTAGTGAGGGTAGTAAAGGCCAGTAGAGTCTTAGCAACATCTTCATTTATCTCAGGTCAAATAGGACCAATGTAATGCCAATGCTAAGACAGACTCCTAGCAAGACAGATCTGTTTAACACAGAGGTGTACAGTATATATGGCAGGAAAGGGCTCTGTTAATGAATTTATTATATACTGAAACTGACAGTATCGATGCAACTTAAATAGTTACAGCGATAAAACAAAGGCAAATTTGTCTTTAAATGTCCTCAAAATCTTTTTACAGAATGTTTAGACCGTTTGCTAACCCTCGCTTTAACAAATGTTTACCTGTTTGTTTTAAGTGAGTGGTTTTGCAATGTGACGTCAACGTTGTGTTCATGCATCTTCATTATCCACCTTTTAAAGAGATAATGAACATCTTAGTTGTTGACGTTAGAGTAGGCTAAGTGTAACCTACTGTGGGTGAACACTTCAGATGTCAGAAGTCAGAGGGAGGTGTTCTCAGTGCCTCTGAGCATGTTGAGTTTTAAGATCGTCTAACTTCTGTTTCCATCTTTGTTGCCATACATCAAAGACACGCAAATACATTTTGTGATCAGCCTATTATAATTTATAGCTGGATAAAGGCTGTAAACTCTTGCTCCGTCAACTTTGTCCATTGCCAGTACTGGGATAGTCACGTGTCTACGCACTGTGCATGAATAGTCACATACAGCCATCTGGTGATCAGGTGAAGTATAACCTTTAATAATCAGGGGCCGGTTTTAAGTGATGTTTTCCAAGTGGGAATTTGGAGAAATTTCCGACATGATCAGTTTCTAAAACTGACACCTTGATAGTGTGATTGTAATAATTTCATTTCATTTTAATGGGGGTCCTGCAGCCACAAGGGTTTAAATAGCCGTAGGTTCACTCTATAGCACAAAATAGCATACACCACATGTCTAGTTTAATGTCTTAAACTTTGATGCTTTCCTGTCCGAAATATTTTGTATTGAACGTATATTAACAGCTGATAGGTGGAGTTTGTCCTTACTATTTCACAATATTAATGATATTCATGTTAACATTGTTGATTTACAATTAAATGATGTCACTTTGTCTTGCTGTCTTGTGTGATGTCTTTAACAAACACAATTCTTAAGTGATATTATTATCCTCTGCACTTTTACACAACGAACTGGTAAAATACATATTCTTGAAGTGTTTAGAGTTGGTAAAAAAGTAGGTTCTGTCACAACTCCTGAAGAATGTAATTTATTTGCATGTATCATTTAAGTTTGTGTGTGTCCATGTGTGTATGTGGAGCTAGTTTTACCACAGAAGACACAATTGGTTTTGTACAACTTTTACTAAAACAGTGCAGAATGGAACCAAACCATCTCAAAGAACAACACAGCATGTCTAACAAGGCACTGCAGCCATGAATTAGAGTTAAGTTGTTTTTCTGTCAAAACAAAATCAAAATCAAATGCTCACCACTGTCTTATTTACAAAAACAAATGACCCCCCCCCCAAATTCAAATCAAAATTTCAGACAACCTCAGTGTCACAAAGAAGGAATAAATAGATACCTACATGGTACCGATATATTTATATATATTGTATATATTTTTATGATTGACAGTGTGGGTGAGAGATGTCAAGAGTTTGACCAAAGCATTAAACACCATCCATCCATCAGAGAGCAGTCCAGAGTAAACTGAGATTAAAATACAAACTACAGAGATGGGACACTATTCAGCTCTTTATATCTTAATTAAGTAATTTTTTTCTGTTCAAACGTCTGCACGCTCCACGGAGTGTACAGAGAAATGTTAATTGTGTGAATGAAACTTTGAGAAATAGTTTGATCGTGCCGCTGTTCATTTAAAACAGCTCATAATTTCATACCACAAATGCTCCAGAGCAGTGGCGTAACATGGCAACACCAGGCCCCAATGCAGGATGGGTGGAGTCTAGTCAAGTTCCAAGTTTGACTCGAGAAGTGTTGTACGTTGGAGGGTCCAAAAGGGGGCACTCAATCACAGGGGGTCTGCATTACTTGTAGTTACGCCCCTGCTCCAGAGATGCAAACATGCACATTGCTCAATAATGTTCTTATCACAACTGTCTTATTACAATTGAACGTAGCGAAACCCGTTTAGTCACAACCTTTCGCAGAGTGTAAAGGTAGAGAGCGTGCAGGTGAGAGAGGGCGCAATACAGTGGCAGAACATTTTTAAAGGTACACTCATCGACGGGGCCTCCAGAACCTCAAATTTCTGCCCCATCTCACTGTTGAAACACAACTGTGGGCTGTTGTAGGTGGGGTAGAGAACGTTGTGAACCTATAGGCGCTCTGTAAGGGGAGGAGTAGAAAGGAATACGAGCGACTCAGCATTCAGGTGCGGGAGGAGCATGCACTTTCAGAGTTTCAAACCAAAACAACTATGTCATTGTAACACTGGTTTCAACCACAGGTGTAATAGTGGACACAAATCGAGGTGGGCCTTTTTAAGGATTGTCAAATAAACATTATGCCTGTACAGAAAACATCCAGTTTAGACTAAGAATGTAAGGGGTCTGGAGAGTATTAGCGAAGATCAGCCAGGTTGTTATTTTTATGCAGTTGTACGTTTTCCTCAGTTACCACTAATGTTATCATATTTGTGTTGTACAGCCATGTACTGACAGCAGACACACAAAACCACACACACTCACACAACACACTGAGGACCCCAAAGTCGTAATGACCTATGTAAACGCAACTCAAATCATGTTAAATTTAGTTAAACTGATGTATTGCATCACTTATATAATAGCAAAACACAACATACTCTTTCTCATGGCACATTGTAAAATGTGTTTAATGACCTCAGTGTATCCATGGTTTAGTGTTATCTGATCTACCCAGAAATAAGCTCTAGTGAGTGAATGCTGTGAGATTGTACAAATGGACTGCATACATCTCCACCAATAGCTCCATAAAGTTCTTATTTATACAGTATATATATTATTGACTTCTATGTATACAACGTTTAATATCATTTGCGAACCTTGAAGACCTGCATGTGAATTGGAACGTCATTATATGATCATTTGGTTACAAAATACTGGCACTCTTTGCTTAGTCGGTGTGAGGTCCTCCTGTAAGTCTAAGAGATTTAACATAACTTAAATGAATCGAATCTTAAATAACAGTTACCAAGACAGACATTCAGTATAGACAGAATTGATCAAACTTTTTTCATCCTTTTCTAAAGACAAATGCAAATGAAAATGCAACCAGTGTGGCAGAAATAAAAATGACAAGAATTTACCTTCTACAATAAGATCAGAATTGATTAGAATCAGTATTTATTTAGCTGCTTTAGCTTTAGAGTTAATTAAATGTTGACAACAGCCTCGGAACATTTGCAATTAAATTTGTTAGTTAAAAAGAGTACCATTGTGCGCATACATTATGTGAAATTTCAAATTAATATTAAATTCCTCATCTGCTGCACAAGCATGTTGAAAACGGATTTGAATGAATATTCATTATAAGACCAGTTTAGGTGGTGTCATTTGGACGACATGGAAAACTTCAATCTTCTAAAATCCAAGACATGCTTCTGTTTGGGTTTGTTTATATTCTATATTTATTCTTATTTTATTATTTACTATGTTGTTCAAATGTGCTGATAACTGAAAATTCAAGGGGAAAGGGAAGGTAGAAACCCACACTGGGTTCTAGCGTCAAAACAACCAACCTCAGAGCACACATACTCCTGCTCCAGTTTTCAAGTAGTAAATTAAAAAGAGCCTAACAAATCCCAATGCAATTATTTAAATAAATAAATAAATAAGACACAAATTAAGTTAAATAAATAAATAAAATTAATCAATCAATGGACATATGTACATCATAAGGAATAAAAATGGCGATTTCAAATTCCCTTTCCAGACAGAAACACTCAAAATATGCGTGGCCGCCTCTAAGTCAAACGGACACTTTCCTTGTCAGTAGAACTGATGCTTGAGAAATAATTGGATGCACTGTGGATGTATTTGGTTTAACCTAATACTGACTGACCGTTACGCAAATCTCACAAGCACACAAGGCAATCATCACTTTAAGACTATGAAAGAAAGTGAAGAGGGACAGAATAGGGTTCATCACAAGGTAAAGGGGACAATAGGCCCAAAGATGCCCTGGTGCATGTGGATGTTGGTAGCTGGCCATCCTACACATTAGCATATTTCATTTAATTCATAATTGTATTAGCTTTAATAAATTATTTCCCTTTTTATCTAATGTTTATACCTACATCTGACCATTAGAATGATAAAGGTCTTTTGGGGTCATAGGTCAAAAGGTTTATACTGAGTTCTGAAAGGTGACCGCTCAGATTGGATTGACTGATCTACTGTAGATATGTATTATGAATTATTAGTATTATGCCTAAAATAGGCAAAACAACAAAAACCGTGGAGGAGAATAGGGGGAGTGACGTTATTATGTGAGGAATGCAGTGCATTCTGAGTAACTGTGGTCTGAAACTACACAAAACAGTGGCTTTCTCTAATTATTCAGAGGTATCCGCTTAAATTTAATTTCAATTCAAAGCTCATAGCATTAATGAACAATTCAAGTTCATCTTACTACTCACACGAAGAGTCACTTTCATGTAGTGGTACCATTTTAGCTAAGCATATCAATGTACTGTATGTGTGTGTGGGTATTTATATGCAGGTATCCGCCTGCCTATCTATTCCATCACAGTTCTTCCAATTATACTACCCTCCTGTGGCCATACAAAGCATTGGCAGCTTCAGAGCAGCATAAGATAAACAGCCGTTTCAATTTGTGAAAGCATCTATGGAGGTTAAAGAGAAGAATTTGAAAGTCATTCCAAAACGAGATATCCACAGTTTGAAAAGTGTGAAAAATGTCAAAAAGGTATGGCTTGCATAAAAGCAAACCTCCCAATAATATGCTCATGAAGTAGTTATCTAGAGTCCTTTGGTTGCAGATATTATAAGCACTATATTTAACAACAATATAGAAGAATGAAGTCCAATATGTTTTATAAAATATTGATCAATGGAGATCAAGTTAAAACTCAAAATTAATGTGTAGCATTTTGGAATGAGGCCCTTCAAATATTCTAATCTAACCATGGTGACAGTAATCTGACCCAGACAGGGGCTGAAAAAGATAATATATTCTATCTGAAAAAAGGCAAAGCTTGAAATTAAATCAGCAACTTTTGTCTGAACAGTGTCGTCACTTCACCCCCCAGAACATTTCTTTCTGTTTGAGAGCTCTTCCTGTCCAAAACCTCCAGCATCAACTTTAAGTAAGTGGAGGGGGGGGGGGGGGGTGTCAAAAATCCCAGTGCCTTCTGGGTAACCTACTGTAGATTCCATTTAAGCAGGAAATTTGTTGCAATGCCTCTGAGGTTTTAGTTAATATTCTGTTCAGAAAAAAATGAAACCAAAACAGCAAGTCTGGTTCTCCACATGACTGTACAACGTCAATCAATGCAAGAAGAAAATTTAACTGAGACAATGAGCTGAGGAAGCGTGTGTCTCAGAAAAAAAAGTCTATGTAAACTATTCCTTTTTCGCTTTCAGTTTTTTTCATTTGTGATAAGACACAGAAATGGAGAAAGAGGCGATCACCCAACTTAGTGGAGTGTGTGGGTCCACAAACGCACACACATTACGCACAGGATGGCAGAAGAGAGTTCATGTGTGTCCTCAGTTCTTAGTACTCATCCCTCCTTCTTCAGCGCCTGCCCTTCCAGCTGGCGCTAAGACAGAGTTGTCCTTTTAAACCTTCTCAGAAGAAAATAATATCAATTATATTACACGGAATGATGGGAATGTCAACTTTATTACTCATGGTCTCGAGAGGAAACGTTTCTTTAATTTACCAGGTATGTATGTGCGCACGTCAGAGTGTGTGTTTTACAGTGCATGAGCACACGTGTCAGTTCCATGATATCAGCTCAAATGTAACTCCCCTGCAAAGCATCTTTCCAATTGTCCCTTTTGTCACGATTCCAGGAAACCTTACTTCCATGTCTCATCACTTGGGAGACAAAAAGAAAAAATATATAAACCGACGTCCTTTAAAGAAGCTCCACTCAAAAACGTCTTTCTTCTGTAAACAGATTTCTGAAACACAATGCAGCACTGACAAACCACCGGACGAGTGCGCCACGCCGATGTTCTCTTTCGGTGCCGTCCCATAATTCCATGGGTGCGGGAAGCAAGTCGCCCAGTGTCCGCTTGCTCCGCGTAGGACTTGTCTTTGCGTCCACCATTCTGTATGCCTGTCAGTCGGTCCACTTCACAGAGAGGAAGGTGGGGCGGGCAGTTAATGGGATTTTCGGCAGAAAAATGGGATTAAAAGAGGGGTTGTCCTGGCTGGCATTTTCCATGGGAGAGAGTGAGAGATAGAGCGAAAGAGGAAGAGGGTTGAAGTATGGTGGCCGGTGGCTTGGCTTGGTGGCCTATTCGATGACCATGCAGTGGGGCAGGTGCTGGGAGTAATATTTAAAGAGCTCCGCGGTGGCCCCGGGACAGTTGGTGAGCTCCAACTCCTCCAGCTCCTGGAGCTGGATCAAGCCTGAAAGGCCCGTGGTGGTCAGCAGGGGACATCCTGGAGCGCGGACACACAGCAAGATACCCGTCAAAGAAATTATATCAAACTGACTTTATGAATGGAGACACTGCATTAGAAATTAAATAGTATAGACATTCTCTAGTTGATTATCAAGGAGAATGCTCCATTATATTGTGGAGCAAACAGGGCAATTGAATAGAGAATGGAGAGAGAGGAGAGATGGGTGAGAGAGAGTGAGTGAAAGAGCACCTACCTGCCAAAGAAAGAAGACGAAGACTTCTCATTCCAAACAAATGCTGTAGCCCAAAGTCCTGTACCTACACACACACACACACACACACACACACACACACACACACACACACACACACACACTTTAATGCTACACTGATTGATCAGGTCAGTGGTATTTGATCTGATTTGTGATTGGCTGCTTGAGAAAGCCAATGTATTTGTTCCTGGTGCTTGCCTTACAAGGACGCTGAGGACGTACCTGACAGCACCAGCGGAGGTAGAGGCTCCTTAGTGAAGACATGGTGGAAAGGTAGCCCAGGCCCGTGTCTGTGATCCTCACGCACCTGTACAACCGACAGAAAAACACCTCAGTCAGAACAGCAGCACGCTAATCTCTACTGACACAGCTGGTCATTGGACCAGATAATATATAAAAAGCGGTTGACTTAATAAATATCAACCGTTTTAAAACATAAAGACAAAACAAAGCCTCTCCACAAAGACTGTGGGTCGGCCATATCAAACTGTGGTCATCCTACAGGTTTAATTCCAACAAATAACAGTAGTTAACTGAACTCACCCTTGCTGGCTGAAGGCCAAACTAAACACATTCAGTGTCCATTCTGCATTTTTTTGAACTATTTGAATACCTGACCTACTTTCTTACTTAGTTTGAATAAAATGCATCTTCTGGGTATGTTTTCTCCCCCTTTTTTGCAAAACAAAGAATAAGCAATAAAGTCAAAAAAGACACACCATGGACATACAGTATGCTTGAAAATCCACAAATGAGCCAGTTTTTATGGCATTCCAGAGAATCTCATTACTTCCACACTGCAGCCTTGTTTCCAAAATAGACAACACCTGTGCAATTGATAACAGGCACACACTTAACCTGAGCTCAGCAGAACTACTGGCATCATCAGTACAGAACTGTGTTGCATCCTGAGACAAGCCCAGTGATTCATCTTGAACCAACATGGCTATGAGTTATACGGACACCAAGCTAACATGACAATATAACACTGTTCCTGGTATTGCTATTGTTGAATAGATGAGCTGTGTTTTTGGTGGAAAAATACCTGCCCTGTTTGGTGTGGCTGTATGGAAAGCCAAACCTCTAAGTACTGTAGTCTAGTACTGTAGCCCTCAGTGTATTGGAAAGCATCTTGAAAAACACATATCTAAACTATTTAAACTGATCTATTTCATTGCTGGCTAATCTTGTTGAATATCTAGCTAATATTTTATATGATGATATTTTCCAATATGAATGGAACTGAAAGATATTATTCAATTTTATTATTATTCTAAGTGTTTATTACTGAATGTAGTAAGTATTCCCCCTCATTCTGCTTCCTCAATATTCACTTCACCTCACTGGTGGTGTAAACATGACTTTAAACACAGGATATATTTTGGGAATATTGAATTTAGGAAATATGTTACTCAATCTTTGACTGTTGTTGTTATTTGTATTATTGAATATTGAAAAAGTCTTAACACCTAGCATCCATCTAATTCTAAAAAAGTATATAGAATTCTAGAAATAAGGTTTTTGTCATTACAATTAGCAGACGTTTTTTATCCAAAGCGACTTGCAATTACATGGTGCTATTACATGAAGCAGGTAGGGGCTAGGATAGACCACTAGACTATCCTAACAGAATATCTAAATAATCTTAACTGTAAAGATAACTGGGTCCAGAACAAAAGCAACAAAAGAGAATCAAACAGAGTAAACCCTGCCCCCCCGAACCCCCCCCCCCTTCTCCCCCACACACACACCTACCTATCCAACACCAACTCCTCCAGTTTGTGCAGGTCACAGGCTATGTACTCCAGTGCCATGTCGGTGATGCGGGGGCACCAGGACAGGTCTAGGCTGCGTAGCTTGCGTAGGTTCTCAGCCACCAGCTCCACACCGTCGTCAGTGATCTTGGAGCAACCTGACAGGCTGAGGGCTGTCAGGTTGGGCAGGCTGTGCACCATGTTAACCACGCCGTGGTTGGTTATCTCCCAGCAGGAGTGCAGTCGCAGCGTGTGCGTTGTGTAGCCCTGAGGAGAGAGCCAATCAGCACGCAGGGTTTGTTTTAAACAGGGTGGGTACTGACCCTTGGTGTATTCAGTTTTTAAGGAAAGTAGGGAGACAGAGTAGGGGGGAGACAGCACAGACAATACAGAGACAGACAGAACATGAGACAGTAGAGAGACAGACAAATTCTCTGATAATAAATTATGTATATTTTTGTGCATATTTATTTTTATTTGCAATCACATATATGTGTGTGTGCCTTTATTATGCTACATATATGTTATCCTACATCTCCTGTCCTATGTCCTTCCACAGCAATTGTGGAAGGACAAAAAAAGGTCTCTCCCCTCCTCCATCTGGCTCCCCCACCTGTTTGGCTGTAAAGTAGGCCATGGCTGTGTCCGTGACATGGTAGGCCTGCAGGCTGAGCTCCGACAGGTTAGGGAGGAGCTGGGAGATGGCGGCGATGGCATCATCCGCCACATTGATGCAGTCGCTTACACTGAGCGAGGTGAGCCGTGCGTTCAGGCTGGACCACAGCCCGGCCTCCGTGAAGTCATTACAGCCAGACAGCTCCAGGTGCATCAGGCCCTGCATCTGCTCCAACATCACCTGGGACACATCCGGATCACTCATTAAAGACAAGGACTCACACATTTAGAGAATATGGCTATAGCATACAGGTATTTATCCATCTATATTAACTAAAGCCTAGTCCACACGTAACCAGGTATTTTTATAGTTTTTCCGCCGTTTAAGAAAAAAATCTCTTCCACATGAAAACGCAAAAACAGGCTATCAAGTGCTGTCAAGAGCATGCCAAACCAACAGGTGGCGATATAACCCTGACCGTAAAGCCATGTTGGCCAATCAGATAACTCGCCTCATGTAAACAAAGGAGATAACAGTGCGCACAAGCCAAAATCACCGGTTTCACCGGCTCCACGACAACACTGCAACCGGACTTCCTGAAAATCTTCACCCTGGCAGGAGTTTTCAAAAAGGTTCGGTTTCAGTGACCTCATACTGCGTTTGTGTGTGGATGAAATGGCCAAACCGCATAGTTCGTGTGGACAGGGCTTAAGACTAGCAGAATCTGTCAGGAGCAAGTGACGGTAACACAGTATAGCGTTTACGAATAGTGCTCAAGGAATGTCATTATTCTGGCCAAAAGGTCAGAATAATGACGTCCAGACCTCTGCTTGTTCACTTAACCAGGTGATTTCAATTACAGGGACTAATAATTGAAATCACCTGGTTAAGTGAACAACCAGAAGGAAGTCGGACTTACCCACCTCTACTGATTAGACACAGACAACCAAAGGGACACTTTCTTGCTCCACAGGACCCGCTTGGGGCCATTCGTTAAACACTACCACTTCCAGAACAAATGAAGCCCCATCCCACCCTGAGCCTCACCTCCAGTCCGGCGTCTGTGATCGTGGACCTCTTCAGACTGACGGATCGCACACCCTTCTTGGACAGCGGGTAGTTGTCGATGAACTCGCAGATGTCTAGGTCGGACACGCCCACCAGACAGAAGGCCTGGAACCCCCGTAGGGCGAAGGCCTGCAGACTGACAAACTCCTTCTCCCCATTGGACAGCATCGTGTACAGCTCCTTGGCATGCAGGATGGGGGTCACCCCCTCCCAGAACTTGGGCTGGTACAGGACCTTACGCCATGTCTTGCACACCTGAGCCAGGACACACTTCTCGGCAGTGGTGAAGTACCAGAGCAGGCGGTTCAGCAGCTTCTCGTCCAGGACCAACTGGCGCTCCAGGAGGAGGGGCTTGGGGAGGGTGAGGGGGGGCATCTGACGGAGAGAAGGCTTCAGACCAACCAGGGGCTTCCCCCCCGCCTCCAGGTCAGAGCCCAAGATGGAAGCAGCGGAGTGGGGCATGCCGGGGGGGTTGAGGGCATCCAGGTGGTGGTGATGGTGGTACGGGAGGGAGGAGGGAGGTGGGGGCAGGATGGAGGGCACTGAAGAGGACTGGCACAGCCGGTTCTTGGCGGCTGGGGTGCCCTTGGTGATGCTGGCGCTGCCTAGGCCGTTGGGCTGGCTGGGGGGCAGCTTGACCAGACCGTTACGAGTCACGCAGGGAGACTTGAGCTCGCTCGGTGTCGACATGTTCAACATGGGGAACCTGGCTGGAGATAGGGGGTATGGACAGTAGACATTAAGATTGTCAGTCAGTGGTTGCTTAACCAATGGTTGAAAAACCGATGTTGAAACATATGATCCTTAAATTCCTTCCATTTAATAAAGAGAGAGAGAGAGAGAGAGAGAGAGAGAGAGAGAGAGAGAGAGAGAGAGAGAGAGAGAGAGAGAGAGAGAAAAA
>JAOEHI010001374.1:0-12702 GCA_025447815.1 Percopsis transmontana
GGGGCCGCAGGGGTTACCCCCCCCTCCCCCAATTTTAACACTTTCATTTGTCCCCCCCCCCCCCCCCCCCCCTAATAAAAACATGAAAGAAGCATTGGGGGCTGCCCAGTGATTGCGGGGTATGTGTAGGCCTATGTGTGTCCAACCAATCAAGGGTGTGAGCCGTAATACCCGGACTAGTTACAAGCTAGACTAGAGCTACAAGCTCTGCCACCCGCACGCAAAGGGCCGGGGGGACGCTAGACGCTGACCAGTTCGGTGATTTCGACTGTCATTGCTTGTGTGTAGTAGTTTAGCTTGTGGTGAGTGGTGAGTTCCGAACTGGAAAAATACATGGATGTTCAATAATTTGATGATCTGTTAAGCACAAATAATGGAACACATTTGGGGCCTCGTTTATACAACTGTGCATAGAATTCACTTGAAAATGTTGCATATGAACGAAACAGTGCATAGGCACAAACATATTCGTATTTATAAAACAGTGCGCATGTACATCCCACGCTGATTTTCCTTTATAAATCCCAATGTAACGTAAAGTTGCCCCATGAGAACGCGCTTCTAGTCACACTCTGTTAATGCCCACATTTGTCTATAAATGGTCAATGAACAGCCCCAAATTAATATTTAAAATACCTACTTACGCCTGAGGAACCCATTGATTTCACATTGAGGATGACATAAGCAGAGCGGAAACCAGGAAGAAGCTTTGTTAAACTTCATATAAGCAATAGCTTTTATAAAGGCAAGACGTCATGGGAAGCAGTGAATGTTATGACTTTTGAAGTTAGATCCTATCAGAAATAATAAGTTTATAAGTAAAGTTGTATCCGATAAAGTATCAAAGAAAATGATCCAAAATAATAAATTGAAAGTTTCACCAACATAGACATTATTCTGTTGTCTATGTTCATGAAGGTAGTCTATCCCTCGCCCCAACTACCAATCGGCGTCAGATCGCAGGGGAGACTGTAGTCATCCATCAGTGGTCAGGCTCCGTGTCCCATAAACTTGGGACACTTTATGCAGTAGGCTAAATTAAATTTTGCATTTAATATCTATAAATAGGGGCTATTGTTAGTCAATGCGGTTCATTTTGATCTTGCAAAACTTTTGGGTTTGCAAAAAGTTTTTGGATCATGCTTCCTAGGGTTAAATGTTACCTTTTCTTTGACATTGGAAATATGGTAGACTAAAACATAAAAATTACAATGTCATCTAATCAGGACCAGGATACCTGTCTCCAATTAACTGGGGTTTCAGTCATGTTTCCACAGGAGGAATATTTTTCCTGTCCTTAGCTTCCATAGATGTCCACGGGGTGGTGTAATTGTTCATTTAACTATTTACAACTACTTATTTTCTTTCTAAACCAACAAGCCTAGTGTGTGTGTTGGTTGGGTGTACTAACCTAATGTGGTGCAAATACTGTTTTACTTCCTGTTTCATTTAATGTGTGATGCTGTTACATTGCAGAAGTGAAATGTAAACCTTAGCCTGTCCAATATTCTTAGTGGCTTCCCCTAGTATTTGGGCTGCAATGCATAAAAGGCCATTAAATGCTAAATCAATGTATAACTACAGGGTATTTCCTAAAGTGCAAATGAAGCAGACAGTAATAATTTATACTGAAAAGTTCTTCTTTTTTCCCCCACCAATTTGCTGCCTGTCTAATTTGGTGTTTTGTGGTTGTAAGAATTAAACTGGCTTCCTTCATTCAACCCTCCACCTACAGTATACCCAGAATACTGTAAAGAGACTGCACCCCGCTTAAAAAGATGATGAAATACTGTTTTTTGGGCGCACCTCACCTTTCACCAATCACACGAGCCAAATGAATAAGTGAGTAATTCATACTGCAATCTCCGCATAGCATGTGTAGGCTATATACGGTAATCGTAAATAATTCTTTGCAACTGCTATTTGTTAATTACAATTATGTTTACATTCATATTTACTGCCTATTGCCAGTTGAGTTGTCTGTTACAACTCAACCATCAAGAACTGAACATCCTAAAATGACTGTCTAAAATCGGCAGCCCCATCATCCAACATTTGCAACCTATATATTCTTTTTCAGGTGTGATTTCTCATACAGTATATTGCTAAACTATAGAATTAGAAAGGGGTCTGTGACTCAAACATGTGAGAAGCACTGGCGTAGACATGTATGATAAGATGTAATCTACAGTATTTCTTCAGTACATTGTAAATAACTTTGTTTTGTCTTTAAAAAGCAAGAACAGGGACTCATTCTAAAACTTTATTAACAGCCTTCCTGGTTGACATTGCACATTGTCTTAGTTAAAGTCAAGCTTCAGTACATCATCAGTACACACACATCTAGCTATGATGACATATGATGTGCCATCCATTACTTAAATTAATCAGAAGAATACATATTAGAAGTGAACATGTTTGATATTAACCTTCAACAAGGAGGTTATTTTCACCTTGGTTTGTTTTGTCGGTTAGCACAGAAAACTAACAAATGTGAAACTATAACAATACAGTGTTCTCATGAAATTTTGTGGACAGGTCAGCCATGGGACAGCCAAGGACAAAACAATTTGGTTTTGATGGCAGACACGAAGCTTGGAGGTGTATTGAGCATGGAAAGGCATTATGCAAACTAAATATTAATTAGTATTTAATCTTATCTCGTCGCGTTTCCCATCTTGGCGGAGGGGCCCTTCTTGTAAGGAGTCTAGTTTGGTACAGTCCCATCCAGCCTAATGTTGTTCACTCAAAACAACATTTTCTCTTTCTCTGACTTTTGGCACTAGTGCAGTATTCCTCTTTAAAATTTCAGACAACCTAGACATACAGGCGATGAAGATAAAGAGACATACACACAGACAGTGGGACAGTAAGTTTGCTAACTCAGGAGCAGAACTCCGGATAGTGCAAGTCGCTTTAGATACAAACATCTACTAAAAATGGCCTTATTGTAATCTCTATTGTAAACATAACCTAAATTAATGTCAGTATGACTGCTCCCTATCACTGATTGAGGACACACAGTGATACAATCTGCTTTAGTCTACTACATGTTTTTTATACAGTGTATGTGTGTGTGTATATACTGTGTATAATACAAAAACAGTGTCTGCATGATGTCTACGAGTTGCATGCATAGAGAAATTACATCAAGTGGAACTGTAGTGTGTTTTACTCTCCACTACTTGACAGACACCTACCTAACAATTGCTTTGACCTGAGGAATGTAGTCAGGGAGTTCCTCGTCTTTGGTTTCCGGTAACAACAAGCAAAGGAGACCACATATGATGGTGACTCCACCCATCACAATGTAAGGAAGGAATTGGTTATAAGTACCTAAAGAGCCACAAAAGATAATTGAACTTTTTACTGATTTCAAATATTGGGACAATGAGCTCAAAGGGAATATTGTTAATCAGAAACCCCACCTTTATACTAGTACAAATACTGTATAGTTTAGATTATATTTACATTTACAGTTTTTGTCTCTATGGGCTATACAATAAAAGGGGACACACACAGTGTCATTACAAAAATATCTCACCTATGTGGGCGATGTGGGGTGAGATAGCACTGCCAACGCGGGAAGACATGGACAAGGCTCCCAGCGCTGTGTTTCTCACTACGGTAGGGAACAGCTCTGTGGCATAGAGGTAAATGTACCCAAAGGCACCAGTAACTGCAGTCTTCCCTATCATCACCAGAGCCAGGGTGAGAATAGACATATCTAGAACAGTGGTAAAGAAGAATGAAGGTGAAAGGGGACACATAATCGAAATAAGAACACAGTACCACTGTAAGACGTGTACTGTACAGTACACACAGGGCCAGCTCTAAGCTGCTGGGGGCCCTGGGCAATATTCTCCATGGAGGCCCCCCATTTCAGACAAATGTGTGTGTGTGTTTTACATACCATCTGGTATTAACTTGATAAGCAGCAGTAGCACTCCAGTCGGCAATAACGTGACTGGCAAGGGCAGACGGCGTGGACAGTAGCGAATAGCAAACCATGAGAGCCCATAACTGAGGAACTCAGTGGCTGCTGCAACTAGACAGTTGATGTAAGGGTCTCCATCCATATTTGTTGTGTTCAAAGACAGCCCATAATATGTCATGGAAACGACAACCCTACATGACAGACAAAAAGACAGACACAGTGTCTTGTTAATAATAATTATAATAATAAATGTATTCTTAACACAATTGTGCCAGGTGACAATGACATTTGTTACTTTAACATTAAAAGGTACTTTCCTCAAATTTCGGAGGGGTTTGAGGAGTTTCAAATGCTTTTGTGACACTGTTTTCAACCACAAGGGCAGTTCTACACACTAAGGTGTGTCTAAATTGAATTCAGCTCTATAAGTAATTTTTGACTAGATACAATGGCTTTGAATGTCATAACTTGCAGATCATGTGTGTACCAGATACAAATGTTAATAATAGTTAGGTTTCTGATGTTGGTAGTTTTTATCAGGTCCATCCAAGTGTAAAGACGCTGGCTATTGACAGGACCACATTCCTATAAAAAGCAAAAACATAATCACACAATCCAGTTATTTTCCAAACCAAAAGGTTGTTAAAAGGTTGGTACTTTAAGACCTCTAAACTTAGGTCACTTAGGATTGGTTAGGATTGAGTGTGTGAGTATCAGAACCTTGAGTGGGGTCACTTCATCAAGCTTGAAGATGACCTCGGGTAGAGTGACCCCATTCTTCTTCGCTGCAGCTATGATTATACGCTCTGCTTCCTCTACCCGGCCCTGAGCCAATAGCCAGCGAGGTGACTCCGGGAGGAACCTAGTGATTGTACATGAGACATATTAAGAACTGTTAAAGACCATTTAGCACTGGTTATTTTAGTTTGGTGAAAAAAGTCACAAAACATAAAACCACACACCCACTTTTTGATAAACCTCCTCTTGTACGTGAAAATTTTAAATAAAAATAAGTTCCCCTTCCTGTGTGCTCTGCAGTTAGTCTACTTCTGATGTGAGTGTTTTAAAATATACACTTAGTGACTGTATTAGGTGCTTCTGTACACCTACTTGTTAATGCAAATATCTAATCAGCCAATTAAGTGGCAGCAACTCAATCCATAAAAGCATGCAGACATGGTCGAGAGGTTCAGTTGTTCAGACCAGATCAAATTCTGACTGTGGAATGACTGTTGGTGCGAAAACAAGTTGGTTTGGTATCTCAGAAACGGTTCTCCTGGGATTTTCACAAACATCAATCTACAGTTTACAGAGAATGGTGTAAATAAACAAAAAAATCCAATAAGCCGCAGTTCTGTGAGGAAAATGCCTGGTTAATGAGAGCGGCAAGAAAAATATCCATGTTACAACAGGGTTGTGCAGAAACACTAAGTCTCTAAACGCAAAGCACGAGACACTTTTGATGGATGGGCAACAACAGAACCTACAGTACTGTAATAAAGTTTCAACATTTGTCTTTACAGACCATAAGGGAGGGAGGTGGGAGCCAGTCTGTGTACAGTATGCTAACCCACAGATCTACAAATCCACTTGCACATATGCCAGAGCTATGTAGAGTAGAGCTATGTAGGGAACTATTCTCACCACCACAGCGGTATGTACAGAAGGCTGGGTAGAGACAGAGCTATAAGCAGCCCTCTCCAGCTCCTGATGAAGTAGGCAAACAGCGGCAGTAACACATATCCCACAGCGTAGCACCATGGGATTCCTACGGCAGCAAAGGCAAACCTCGCCTTCTTTGTCAGCAGCTCCGTCCCTAGTCAGAACAGAATTTTCTACTTACTGTATATGGGCATTCGAGCAATATTAAGCTTTTGTTAAACTCTCCAATCTTTAGCTTCATTAACTCCTTAAGTGTATGTTTGCAGAGAAGAACACTATACAAAAAGGTAACAATATATATTGGAATAAATAATAAATATGAATAAATTATATTTGAGACATTGTGACATGACTAGAAGGCTTTGAATAACTTTAAAACATGTACATTTTAATGCTTAATTTCTCTCTCTTTTTCCTTCTCATACCCAGTACGAAGGCACAGCAATAGTTAGCAATCTGTCCAATGCCTACTATGAAGTAGAGAACACAAAACATCTCCCAGCTGTTGGAAGCTGCCTGGAGAAGGCTGAAGACTGTTTGGATAACCATAGTTGCAAAGAAAACCAAGCGACGGCCAAAGCTGGACAGAGGGGATAAAGAAGGTGGAAGAACTAAATTAATGACTAGCAACGTATCAAATATTGTCAAAATGCATAAATAAAAACACTACATATTTTCTCCCTGTTTCTGTTTGTAGAGATCAAAGAACAAATATGTAATCACAGTGAGTTATAGTTACTTTGTTCAACACACCAACATTAGTGTAGTCAAGTAGGATGCAAGTAGTTACATCAGTAATTATTATTGTCATTCAGTTTCCCACTATTTCCATTTCTCCTCAAATTTCTCCTCCTGAATTCTTATAGTATGAGTCACACTTTCCATTCCTTTAACGTCCTGAACTGAAGTATAATATAGTGGTCATAGGTTTTTATAGCACAGTGTATGTCTTTTCCCTAATCTAGCAGTTGGTTTACATTAATATGTTCACATAGTCTCCAACACGGTTGTTCCATAGATAGCTTTGATCTCAGGTGTAATAAAAAATCTAGTAATATTTTTCCTCTCCGTAGTCGTGATCATGATGTTGAGTGTTGCGTCTCTTCATCTGAAATATTATTTTCAGTTCACCTTCCAATTTATTCTTAATGGCCAGGGCTGTATCTTTCGTATTATTCATTAAACATTTATATACTGCTGAGATTACTTTTCATTGTTTATGATGGTATGCACTAATAATGATTTCAACTAACCCATTTAACTCTAAATTAATTCTCTTTTGGACTTCCTTTTCAAAGTAACCCTCTTTGAAGATATCAAAACAAATCCTGATTTCCAAGTGTGTATGACTTCTTGTGATTATGAAAACTCCTAATTTATTTTTCCATATTTCTATGTACCCATCATTGCACAAGCATATCACAGGTCTTAGTTGTGCTGTGTAAAAATACTTCCTATCTGTAGTACTGAGTATCTGATTCTGGACTTTTTTCCCATTCCAAATGAACTGGGATATCATCTTATCCCACTCCCTAAACAGCTTGTGTGGAACGATAACTGGCAATGACTGGAATAAGTAAAGGAGATGTGGCAGTATATTCATATTTACAACCGCTATTCTCAAACTAAAATCCATTGTTAATGTGGCCCATCGTCCAATATCATTTTATAGTTTGTTAGGTATAATTTTTCCACTCATTTAGATTTATTTGCTCAAAGGCATTTAATTGATTTGTATCCCATCTTAAATTCTATGTCTCTTTGATTATGTCAGAAGGAATATAGCTTATAGGTAGAATTTGTGTTTTCGATATATTTAGACTATATCCTGAGTAGTCTTGTCTTTAACAGTTCCATTAATAGGGGGAAGCAAATATCTGGTTCTTAAGTAACATATTACATCATCCGCAAACAGACTAATAACAGGTTCTTCACCTCCTACTTTCACTCCCTTTAGGTCCTTATTTGGTATAATCATAAGGATGGGCGAGAGGCAGCATCCCTGTCTGGTAGATCTTTCTAGTTATATTCAAGTTATATTATTAGGTCAGATGCCCAGTTATGTTCTATACATAAATGTAGAATGTAGATTTTATAATCTACATTCAGAATTGAAATAAGTCTATTAGTACAGTATTCTTTTGTTTAGTTATAATTGAGATGATAGCCTCTTTCAATCTCTTTTGGTTTATATAACTATCCGGAGTTGGGGCCCCTTATCTATCTATACTGTCCTATTAACATAAACGTATAGCCAATAGTTTAGATGCCCTGGCACTAGCAATCTTGTTTTCTTTTCTATGTCTGACTGTAACAGTTCATCTATTTTACCTTTTTGTTCTTTGATTTGTTGTAATAACAAAAGTTCTTCCTGCATGAGTTTTTATAGAAGTGAAAAGAATGTCAAAGTGTGTCAACTGGAGCTTTAGTCTTTGTCCAACTAGTCAGTTGGATGCCACTTGACTTGAGAGTTCTAGTGGGCTCATATTCTGACTGCAGTTATGAAATATCAGGTAGAGCAGAATCTGGAATTGAACAAAAAGTTGTTCTAAGAATGAGAGTAATGTGTCTTAATTAGTCAGAACTCTCATTTATACTAGATTGATACTGGTTGTAACAAACACAGGTAGTGTGTTGTTTGAGGACCCCTCAATAAGGGTTGTGCCTTAGTGTGTGTGTGTGTTTGTATGTGTGTACCGGTCAGAGAGGATCCCAGACAGCAACGATCCAACGATCACTCCAAAGAAAAACACTGTAACAGTGAATGGAGCCTTCCAGCTGTCCCTACAAACCAGAGACCACTAGACAAACACACACACACACAGACACGCACACACACACACACACACACACATAAATGGAGACAAATGCATGCATCCCCAAATCATCAGGATAGCAAGCATACCAGTACAATTTTTATGTAAGGACACAAACTACAGCATGTTTTTAAAAGTCACTTAACGCTGCCACTGAGACATGTGGTATTAAAAAATGCTCCTGGTAATGTAACATACTGTACGAACCAATCAGAAAGAACACAGAGACTTAACTTTTGGGTACAGAAGTGCAAGAACTACTGGTTTCCTAGAAATATACTTTTAAATACTTTTTTAGTTCTTAATTTGGAGGCCTAAACCACTGTATTGTTCCTTAAGTACTGTACTGTACTGTTCATTAGGGAATGGTACAATTTAATTATTGACTTCCAGAGAAAATATTAAAAAGGAACATTTGAATAAATAATTAAAGTGTATTTCTTTAATTAAAGTCACAATACTGTATGTTCTATGATCAGTCAGGCAGTATACTCAATACTAAATAAATGACTTATTACGAGGAATGAATTGTCTTTAATCACATTTTGTCAAAGAGGTGCGAGTCCTACGTGTCTGTAGTCTCGTGGGGCCACTTTGTGACAAGATTATGTGACTATATAATATGCCTGGCTAGTGAGACGAGTGTGCTTTTGTTCTGTGCACTGACCTCAGTGACAATTGTGGAGATATACCTCTCAGAGCTGAACACCCACCCATCCACACATTCCTCTGTTGCATTGCCAAAGAATCCAACCTTGGACCCCTTCGCAATCTGTAGGTACCTGAGATAGGTCAACAGACAGAAAATATTGGCGCTGAAACCACCCGATTAAGGCAATAGAGAATTTGAAGCTACAATCTATACATATATGTTTCTTCTATTTGTGCATAACATTAACATACACAAAATAAACCTTTATGGTGTAATACTGTATACCCTCCAATATAATCTTTGGGAGTTTTCCTTGTCCAGTTGGTGGTTAGGTTAGAGGGTGTCATTGATGTATGTTGGAAATCTTTCACACTGAAAGTGTCAACTAACTTAACTTATACATAAAAAGAACACAGTAGTTTTAGTCCAAAACAACCTGTGTGGTTGAAACCAGGGTAACATAAATGTTTTTTTGTTTCCACCACACCGTCAACACACACCTGAGTGCTGAGCAGCAGGCACTCGTCATACAGCACTATAGGCAGACATTGTTCTGTAACCTTCCCCTATGACCTTCCCCATGTTTGTGGATATACACACTGATACGAGACAGAAACTTCTGGATTTCTTGATTTCTTAGATTTGCATCTGTTACCTGGAGCATCGACTTAAAATCGCCTGTCCTTTCAAGGTCTCCAGGGGAATGGAGTGGTTGAGCTCCAGGCTGAAAGAGGGAGAGGAAGATGAGGAAGAGTTGATGGGAGCTAGGCGGCAGCGGTGTGCCGGGATGTCGGCCAGGAAGATCATGGACATTCCCACGTAGCCATTGGGTATGGCACTGAGGCTGAGGAGGATGAAGACAGTCTTCTGGAAGCTTCCCCACTCACCAAGGAAAGACAAGGATTCCTCATATTCGAACATATCCTTGTGCTTTTTGTCCACATGAAAGCTATGGTGTCCTCAGTGGGTTAATAGACCAGGTAAACCAACAGCTGAACTCCAATATTTTGGCAGTAAATCTGTTCTTTCCAGAAGAATCAAATCTAAATCTAATCCTATAAGTGGTACATAACTACAGCAGGTCTACCAACATTACCAAGCAGCATTTCCATGTCCTGGTCCGATTAACCATGTTAAAAGACAACATGATATACAGAATGGAGGCGAGAGCTTTCTATTCTCTGCTTGACTTAGTTAAGCAGAAACGTGTTTGCAAACACAACAGACTGGCTGACAGGCAGAAGGAAATTGTCATTGTCAAGCCACAACAGGTTTGGATGGAATGGGAGGAGTTTGTGGAATCCACCCTGAAGCGTAGACGCATACAACAGTAAAAAGAAAACGCAAACCAGATAAGCCCTGTGAAGCCTACCAAATGTGGTATCTGTAAACTGAATGTGGGGCATATTTGGTTGGTTCTACAGTTTTATTCCTGTTTCCTTTTCCATGTGATTTTGTTGCACTGCTGGAGGGAAATGTAAAACCTAGTGACTTCCAATGTAAAGGAGAGCTGAAAAATGCATTACAAGGCTATTCTATGCTAAATCAATCCCCTCTATAATTGAAGCAGAAGTGTAAATGAATCAGATAGTAAAAATTTATACTGAAAAGTTCCTGTACTCTCTTAGGCTATGTTAGATAAAGAAGAAAAATGTACATCGTCTATATATGTTTATTCTAAGCAAACCAGATGCAAATGACATACAGAGGGGAGTGTAAACCAGTGATTCTCCAACTGGGGTCTGTCCAGTGGGTTCATTAACAATCGTTTCCCCTTTTTTCCCTACAATATGCCGGATGTGAATCCACCTTCCTAATTTCATGTTTTGTAGTTGTTAAAAATTCACCTGACTTCCTTCATTCTATAGTCACTCCACCAATAACCAGAATATTCACAGATTTGAGATCACAGTTGTTGTTATTTCACGTACAGTATATTGCTAAACTATGAGACTAGAAAGGGGGCTGTGACTAAAATCTTTGCAGCTGGCATTGACAATGTAATCCATTTCTTCAGCATGATACACTGTTAAAAACTTTGTTCCATTTCAAATAGCAAGAACAGGGACTCATTCCAGACTTTTATTAAACAGCCTTCCTGGCGCACTTTGCAATATCTAAGTTAACATAAAGCTTGAGTACAGTGCCAGTAAACACTCATCTAGCTATGATGACATGTGATGTGCCATCTATTAATTACATGAATCAGAAGGATAAATATTAGAAGTGAACACGTCATTTGTAATATTAAGCTCCACCAAGGAGAATGGGTAAATTCTCACATTGGTTTGTTTTGTCTGTGGTTACACATAACACGTCAAGGGGAAAATATAACAGTACAGTGTTCCACATGAAATTTGGTGGAAAGGTTAGCCATGGTACAGCCAAGGACAAAACATTTGTAACTTTGGAGGTGGGTCCGGAATAAGGAATTATTTGAAGGACCCTTTATCATTGGGACAAAGTTGATCAGCCTTGCGGGTATGAGCTTTAAGTCTTAATAGTGTAATCTCAGAGGTTCATTATGTGTGCTGCCATGTTGTGAAATTGCTTTATATACAGTAAAGAAGTAAACGATCTGTGTGCGTGAGTGACAGTGAGAGATAATGATTAAAACATTTACAATAAGAGTTCTTTATCACACAATGTTCTACTTTCGTTAGCAGCTAACAATCATCACTGAATCAAGAGCCATGAATCAATATGTGAGGGAATGCGTGTGGGTTTTTCCTCAGGCAGCAGCAATGGAAGCATCATCCAAATTTCGACCCTGAGGCTGAAAAATAAAATGAAACAAAGTGTGTATTTAGAACCAGCGACTAATCAAAAAAAGAAAAGAAATAGCAGGAACAAAACATTTATTAAATGCAAGAAACATTCTCAATACAGCCCAACTTGCTTCTAAATGATATATTTCATTTTACTAGCCTTGTTTCTAGCCTTTGGCTTATTCCCATGCAAGATCCTTTTCTGTGTTCACAGCCTCATAGGAATCATTACAGTGACTATGCGGCAATACTTTGTTGTAGACAGACATAAACTGATAGTTCACTTTAGTAAAAGTTCAATATCCCTGTATAATATTGGGAGTATGGCTTTCATACTTCAGTTTAAGTCTACATGCTGACATGCAGGATGAAATATCTGGTGGCTGTGTTTAATGAACACAATCTATCATTCGTTGTTTTTTTTCAACCTTTATTGGATTCCACTCTCTCTCAACTAAGGTCTGCAATGGTGGTCAAGGACTTGTGGATCCTAAAAAATCCTAAAAAAATCCCTCATAATAACTTGGAACAGCTGTGTGGGAGTTAATCATTTGAATAAAGTAAGTTTTGATAATCAACAGTTGGTATTGACTGAAATGCTGGAATGTTTATTTTATTTTATCCACCTTATAGTATATTTGAATGTGGAAGTAAGCCATTGGATAGCTGTACAGTCTTAGATTCATTTTTATATTATGGTTTACTATTATTATTACTATATTATTTACAGTACTAATATATATAAATGCCAGCAACCTTTGTCTCTCATGTCCACAATCATCTTTTCTCCTAAATGGGGGGGGGGGGGGGGGGGGGGGGGGGGGGGGGGGGGGGGGGGGGGGGGGGGGGGGGGGGGGGGGGGGGGGG
>JAOEHI010001375.1:0-12479 GCA_025447815.1 Percopsis transmontana
CCCCCCCCCCCCCCCCCCCCCCCCCCCCCCCCCCCCCCCCCCCCCCCCCCCCCCCCCCCCCCCCCCCCCCACCGGGCCAACTGGTAGTGCATTTTAGTATGTCTAGTAGTACTCATGTCAGAATACTACAGGAATTTCAATGAGCCAGTCAAATGAATGGCTATCTACACATAAAAGAGGAAACAACGATAATAACAAATACAACACTGCATAACCATTGTTACGAGTGTATCGTTACCATCGTTTCTGTTATAAACAGAAATTGAACAATGAATGTTACAATTCAGAAATTCCTCAAAAGAAACCAATCATAACATGCCATGGCGGGCCAAAATAAAATAAAAACACTGACTTACCTGCGGCTACAAGGCAGTCTTTAGGATCTTAAAACATAATTCCACAGGAATGGGTGGACTGAAATAATCTAGCGGCAAGTATAAAATAAATCTCCATGGGAGTGACACTATCTTGTTCAGGAGCGGGCCCAAATGGCAGAAACTTCATGCAATATTTCACCATGACAGTCTTTAAGATCGCTATGTGGGCTAGTAGCATGCCTTGTAATGCAATCTCGTTAACATTTTAATAAAAGGGTTAAAAGTTCATTTTATATCATTCATATCTGAGGTTTGCAGCGATACTTTCCTAAATGTTTTCTTAATTCTGTAGAAACATTCCCTCCCACACACAGACAGGGCTAAACCACGCCCACACTCCAACAGTGGCCTTAATAAAATCTTTTACCAGCTCCTGCAGAAGGTAAACAATGAGGTGTTCCGCTATCGGTTCAACCCATTTAATGTCTGTGCTATGGTGATTTATTCACACCCACTAAGGAGATTGATTAAAAGCAGTAATTATTTTCGGAGTGGAGAGTAATTGAGATAGCATGTTCGGTGCAAAAACTGGGGAGATGCTGAAATGGTATTTATAGCACACCAATGTGTCTAATATGTATGATGAAAGGTTCAGGGGAGTTACAGTAAACCACCAACCTTCCTGACAGAAGTTCTTCAGTAACAGGACCCTTGCCTAATGGGCTTATACCAGTGTGTAGCTCTCTCTCAGACTTTCTCACCTGGGCTGTCTCCAGTCTGTCCTGGGCTCTGCTACAGGAGACCAGGGTGTTCAGACGCTGCTGGATATCTCTGATCCAGGACCCTGTGTCCTGCCTATGGCTGTCAAACTCTCTCACCTGGAAGAGCAAGTCAGAATTTAGGCTTAATTTTGTGGTTTATTTTGCATTTTAAATTAATCTCAGCACCATTATAACATAATTAAACATGTTTAATTGTAACAACAACCCTAAACAAAGAGTTTAGTGTTGCATGTCCCATTAAGAGCACCAAGCATATAGATTAGATTAGGTTCTGGCTCAGGACCAAGGAGCAACAGCCTTATTGCAACATATGAAATGTATTAAGTGACTCTGTTGCCATGACAACCGCTTTCTTGATGGCCTCTGAACACCTGTTCCACTCCTTAAAGGTTCTCCCCCGACAAATCTGGCCCCTAAAGACAGTGCCAGGCTGCGTTATATGACAAACAATCTTCGTCTGCAACTCTGAGTCTATGGCCACTGAACCCTGCCCCCTTTTCTTGATCTCCTTCAGGAATGGAGAGACCTCTCCTCACCAGTAAAGAACTCTGGAAGAATGTCATTATGATCAAAATTAACAATATCAGTAGTTTATGCAGTTGAACAGAAAGACACTGTATGATCGCCGTACGAAATAATGGCCCTCATTTATCAATCTAACGTAGAAACCAGCGTAGATCCGAGCACAGAAATCATCTTACGATATACACTTCAAATGTGTAAGTAGTAAAACAATACAAATGAAACAGGGGGAATAGTTTGAAGTGTAGAACCATTTTGAGTCCCCCCTCCCTTGCCTCACAGTGGCTTGGTCCACTGCCTGCTTTCTCCTTTTACGTCACCTACACACACATGTCCGGTGGGAAGTTCCAATCGCAAGTCTGGCAAGGCTATTTTATTCACTTTAAACATCGGATGAAGTTGATTAGAATTAGTCATGACAAAAAAATTATGATAACCGATGTATATTTCCGTGAGTCCGCTATGTTAGCGATTATAACATTACCTAGCTTGTTTGGTAGTTTTTTTTAATAGCTTGTTGGATAGTAAGTCACCCACTAACATGCCGATAAGCCTATGTGTGACATTTTATTAGGCTAATATTGTAGATATACCTTTGGGTTTTGCTCAAGATGTTAATTGGATCAATGAGCTTGCTGCCGTTGAATATCCAAGTCATCATGCCCCTAAATATTCTCAGTTTAGAGGCCTCACCCCTAGAGTTTATGACATGGGGATGCGCAATACGTTCAAGAAGATAAATTTTTCTGACCTCAAAATAATTGCAGAAACTGACTTATTGGGTCTGCTTCAATTTCGGGCATAACAAGTGGTGGAGGAGACACAAACACACCACCTGTGTCTGAGCTGGATAATGGTAAAATATTTAATAGGTTAGGCTATTAATATTTTTTGTAGCATCTATTTAAATAATTACATGGTTGTAGAAATAATTTATTTCTTCATTTCAATTATGTTTTGGAGACAAACCGGCCTGGAGCCAGCCCCACAGAGCCAGGCAACTGCGAGCTGTGAGAGAGAGCACGTGTCCACCGCCCTCCCATGCTGTTTCACCAGAACCCTGTATTCTTATGGCAGAGGTCCTGTAAAAACAAACCGAAATGTATCGGTCAGTGGCGGAGACAAATCGTTCACTTCCAGCTATCAACGACACTATAAAAGAGATAAGTCTGAAACGTGTATCCCATAAATAAATGTGTGGCTAAACATTTTGGGTTGTTTCTCGAATTGAATCTAGTCTACTTGCCAAACATAAGTAGCGTAGCCTACACAGCCTATTTTTAAGTGATGAATATGTGGCTGCCTATGCTTAGATGCTATAGACTATATTGTCCAATAACAATTAGGCTATCTGACTCCGCCAGATTTACTATGCTGCACCGCAAATCCACGATGACTCGAACACTAATTGAGTACACGAATTGAGACCTGACGTGAGATTTTATAGTACCCTCTGCTCACGTGCAAATTGATAAATGCTGAGCTTTGCGTGGAAATGACGGTATGCCCAATTTTGTCGTATGTTCGTTTCGTAAATGAGGGCAAATGTGATTACTGTCTTCATGTCACAGAATGCATAACATAAAGATATTATTTTGTGTATAAGAAGAGAAATAAAGGCAAAGATTGGCATGTTTGGACTTATAAATGAGCAAAATTATGATCTATATATATATATATATATATGCTTTTTTAAGTTTGTCCCAGTGAAACTGACTGAATCATTCAACATTTTATAAACCTTGTAGCCCCCCCCCCCCCCCACACACACACACACAAAGAAAAAGATTCTTATGTTAAAAATGTCCTTTAAAACATATACAGTGTATACTGTATATACGATAGATAGATATATATATACTGCTCAAAAAAATTAAGGGAACACTGAAACCACACATCGGGTCTCGATGAACGATTGTGTAATTCGTCAATGGAAACCAAAAATAACCAAACGATTGAGGGCTTGATTCAAACTCACAATGAAAATCAAAGTAAACAATTGAAATCATCACGGAACAGTTTTTTTTTTTTTTTTTTTTTTTTCAGTCTAGGTGTTGGACTCCCAGCCGAAAGGTTGTGGGTTAGAGCCCCAGAGTTGGCCTACCTATAAGTATCCTTGAGCAAGATGCCTAACCCCTATCTGCTCCATGTAATAGCAGCATGTAATTGTAAGTTGCTTGGGATAAAAGCGTCTGCTAAATGACCTAATTGTAACCAAATTTTACTCCAGTACTAACGAAAAAAAACTACTAAAAAGTAGCTTATTCATATTTAGATCCCAAATGAAGCGTACTAAATTACGTTTGCATTCTGAAATATTGCATGTTTAATTTTAGTACGCGTTGTGGTTGATCTACTAAGAATTATTGCATAAATGACAACAGGTTGCAAACACCATTGAGGAAGCAGAATTTAAATGTGCACATTATGTTTTCCTCAGTCATGTCAATAATGGGACACGAATGGGGAAAAAAACCTTTCTCTATGTCTTCTTTCATTACGCCTGTGTCTCCTTCTCGCAACGATAACAGCAGCTGTTGGAAAAATATACTTTAGTATCCAAATTCTTGATGTGAGAAAGAACAGGACGCATTCTTTGCAAGGTCTGCACCTAGAGGTGATTAATTGTTTCTCAGGTCATGCCCTCCCAAGCGAACTCCAGTTGACACTTGTAGATAAGAGTTACGGGGAGAGTGCAACTAGAGATAGCCCAAGTGCTTTCCTCTAGGGATGGGGCTCCTTAAAAACACACTTCTCAATCACAATGAACTTAGACTCACCCCAGTTTTTCAACATTCTGTTGATCTGTGCATTTGCTAAGCATTAAAACATATTAGGCACCACCTATTGCAAGGGTGGGGCCTCTTCTATAAAAGCCTTTGTGTTGTTGTGTTGCATTGAACATTTACTGGCTTACAAACCTGTAAATGGTTCCCTTGCTGCAAGTTATATTGAAATATCTACTTTGGAAAGTCGTTGTCCTGAAGGTTTTTGAATAATTTCAGCAGCCATCTCTGCGCAACCATCCCTGTAGCCAGCTATGAGGTCCCCTCGGTCCGGGCCTCGGTAATGTTTTTAAGGCTAAAAATAAAATGTAAAGCTAAATACAACTGGATAAAAAAGAATCTGTTGAGAACTTCTCAGAGACGAGTGCATGCTTGATTCAGTTACTTGTTGTGAGAGGGCGCAAGCGAAGGTGCAACCCCTTGCATAATTATCAACATTTCCAGGAATTGGAATTTATGCACGTAGCACTTCATTAGGTGTCTAACAAAACAAAAACAATGATCGTTATGCCATTATCTGTAAGAAACGTTCAAAACGGTAACCTGGTACAGCGTCTGGAGTAAAGGAAATTATTTCTCTGCTGTATATTTGAACAGAACACGATCCCTCCTCAAGAATCTTATGACATTCAGATTATTGACCCCCTCCCCCCGCAGGAGCAGCTGACATCATCCCGGACCCCCAGTCTCGTCAACAGAGCAACCCCAAAGTAGAGTATTAAATTCTAATTTCTGGTGGGCTTGGTGCGCCCATAGGTTTCTCTCAGGTCTTATCTTCTCGCAGTTACAGCTGATGAAGTTAGTAAAATGTTTTGTTAATTAATCCGTTAGACAAGTATCAATCTGGCTAAACACATACCAAAAGCTGGTTTTGTTTCTCATATTCTCCTCCGAATGGCCTGATTTATTGAAATTGGATAATGCAGGTGTTTTGTTACATGTTGACGTGTTACTGTATGTTCCTCATGCATATATATATTAAATGTAGACTTTAGTGTGTGTGTAATAAAATCATTAGTATAAAGCAGTATTTCTTTTGTTTATGTACCAGACAAATCCTCTCTGATGTATTAATTCAATTGAATTGATAAAATTCTATTTTAGCAAATATAAAATAATTATCTTACGGGTATGATTAACCACAGTTAAGCCATTATATGGTTCCCTGCACCTGTAAGCAGGGCGGTGCCCTGAGAAATAGCCTTCATTTCTCAGAACAAGAATGACAGTTTCAGAAGAAAGTTCCCAACTAGTATAAAGAAGGCCAGTTTTATTGCTTTTATCAGCACAACCATTTCAAAATATGTTAACATAATTGCAAAAAGGTTTTCTAATGATCAATTTGCCTTTTAAACTTGGATTAGCTAACACATACCCTTGAAACGCAGGAGTGATGGTTGCTGAAAATGGGCCTCTGTACGCCTATGTAGATATTCCATTAAAAATCATCCATTTACAGCTACAATAGTAATTTACAACATTACCAATGTCTACACTATATTTCGGATCAATTTGATGTTATTTTAATGGTCAAAAAATTAGCATTGTATATGTCCAAGCCACATGAACTTTAGTCTTTGAAGTAATGACATCAATTTTGGACTTTTGGACAAAATTTCAACACATTTGACCTTAAGGTGGTGATTAATTAAGCATTTAACCTTTTGGCCTGCAGCTCGACAACAGTTTGATCTAGAATCAAACTTATTTTATCTTATAAATGCATGCATGGTCCTATATCTACTGGCCATATTGATTTAGATTTTCAGCTAATTGAACTGTCAGCCATTGTGACATATATATTCAGTGGTGCTAATTCGTGATTCCTTGGACCCTGATCATTGCCGCTTACGGCTATATTTAACTGTGTTTTTAAAGTAACAACTTTTTCATATTATTAATGTAAATATATGGAAAAGGTTAAATCTATCAATTAATATTGTTAAATTCCTTCACCTCCCAAACTCTCATCTCTGTCTCCATGGCGACCTGGGCCTCAGCATCCTCCAGCGTCTGTCTCACGGCCTGCATGACCGTCCTCCACTGGTCCTCTGTGTCCCTGACCATCCTCTGGACCTCCTGTCGCCTGCTCTCCTTCAGGTCCTCATGGTCACACAGATTCTGTCCTCGCCTGCGAAGGTTGTTTACCCGATGGTCTCCTTCTGGCCTCGAGCTCAGAATGCCCTGGAAACAGGGTTTTGAATATTTTAATTTAGGAAAGGTTTGATAGGCAGGAAAGTAATTTTTTTGATTGACCATTTTTGTAAAAATCCTTGATACAATAAAATAAATCTAAGGTTGCTACAACCAAACCAAAGTGAGCAGACCTCTGCTATGTGGCATCTTTCTCCAGACGGCGTCTGACTGCCCAGAGACTGCAAACATCTCTGTCTGTCTCTGATCCAGGTCTGTGTGTCTGTCCTGTGCATCTCAAAGTTTTCTGAGAGGACCTGGATCTCAGTATCTCTGGCAGTCTGGAGGACTGTCCTCCAGAGGTCCTCTGTGTCTCCGAGTGTCTCCTGAACCAGACATCTCCAGCTATCCTCCAGGTCACACAGATGCTCGCCTTGTCTCCTGATGTCCTGCAGTTTGGCTTCTCCTGCCGTCCTAGAGGTCAGAACAGCCTGAAGGCGAACACAATAAAGCAATTTTTATTTTTTTACTGTGCAACTTAGTTTAAGATCATCAAAATTACCAGCATTCACAGAGGTCTACTATCCTCCAGATACATTTCACCATCAGGGTGACGATAAATAAAATTGCACATAACACAAAAATATCAGCATTGTCATTTACGGGTGCAGTGCACTGGTGGAATGTGGGTGAAATTGCCCAGGCAGTTTTTTATTTATATGTTTCACATTATCATAAATTAGCCAGGGGACATTTCAAAGTGATTGAAAATATGTCCTCCAATAAATTTTAATATGGGTGCAGGTCAGGTCACGTTTTTTATGCTAAACGGGTTGGTCGGGTACGGTTCCAAACACTGACTGAGTTTGTTATTGTTTGATGGGCTCAGTGTTTAGAGAGACACACCTGAAAAGGAGAGAGTAGATTAACAAAACTAACAATGTAGTAACAATGTATTGGTTCAGCCTGACATTTTAGAAATTTAGAATTCATCAACGCAAATATAAATAAAAATGTAACTAATCTATAGAACAATGTGTAATGTAATGTTTTACTTTCTCATGCCATTAATAAATAAGTGTTCATGAAACAAACTTAATGTAAGTGTTATTACCCACCTGTGTGCGCTGCAGTTTCTCTTCCAGCTCCATGTGTCTGCTGAGAGCCAATAGGGTCTGTCTCTGCTCTCTGATCCAGGACTGGACCGCTTCAGCCTGGCTTCTGAATGCATTAATGTCTCTCTCTAGGACATCCTGTCTTTCTGCCAGGTCCAGGGCCTGTCTCGCCTCATCCAAAACCGCACTCCACTGCAAATGTGTCTCTCTGACAGTTGGCTGGATCACCTGTCGCTTGCTCTCCTCCAGGATCTCAATATCATAGAAAGTCTGGGCTCGACTACTCGGGTCTGACAGTTTGGAGTCTCCCTCTGGTATAGAGTTCAGGATGACCTATAGTTAAAATGAAATTAAAATGTAATTAAATTACTGGACATAAAATTGTGTACAATTAATTAAATGTCATACCTACAGTATGTCATACCTAAAGTATGTTATTTTCTTGTCTTACAGGTGTATAGTAATCTCTTCCGAAGAAAATCCCACAGAGTTAATGAAATGCAAAAGATTATTAGAGACAATTATAGTTGATCTTGGATATTGATGAATTGCAACCAGACTTAACACGACCAAATGTAACCAACATAATATGGGCCACTCAGATGGTGCATAAATGATTGAATTAAATTGCTAAATATATAAGCAAGACTCACTTGAAAGTCACTTGAAATTGTATGTATGTACTGTATGTGTGTGTGAAAAGTGTTGTCCAATCAATGTGAGCAAGCGAAGAGATTGACATGTTCGTTGCATGTTCGCCAACGAGCCACTGGCTGGCGACAGCAGGTGCAGCTTTTTCCTTTTGAGACAGAGATATAGTCAGTGTCCAGAGAAGCGTCCAAGTTACCTTTGAGATTAGCGTGGATTAATTAAACTGCAAAATATCTCAAATATTTATTTATCAAGTCTTTGCATGCGCAAAGCCTGTATAGGAGTTAATTACACCTTCATTGCATCGAAAGTTTTCCTTAGTGTCGCCTTTCCTCATTTAGTTCAACAAGTAAGGTAAAACACCTACATTGTGAATTATATGCTTGCTTCAATTATTCTTAAATTGTATTTACTATAATTTTGCCATGACAATGTGTACGTTTAGTTGGGTCACGTTATTTCACTTGTTGTCTAAACCACCTCTGTGAAGTTGGCACCCCGTATTTTGATTAATTTGTCGTTTGTGCACGCAAAATAAAAATGTGTGCTCAAAATGTTTGAGAAATTACACATTAAGTTTTTTTCTTTAATGACCTGAAGTCACCCAGCACCCCATTAAAGCCCATATGAAACCAGAGATGTCATGATTCGTGTGTGCGTCGTTTGTGCACGCAAAATGAACATACCAGTATGTGCATCATTATTTCTTAGGTTATTAAACGTCATTTACTTGACGAGTGATGTTACACCATTGTAAAAAATAGTGAGATTTAATTTCTCTAAATCAGTTTGAGCACAAATACTACTTAGGAGTCATTTGGGCGTTAATGGGGTGTCGAGTGACTTGTCATTCGTCAAGTAAATAACATTTAATAACTTAAAAATTATTTCTCTAAAACTGTTTGAGCAAAAAGCAAAAATGTTTGCATGCACAAACGCATCAAAATACTTTTATTCACATTGTCTTTATATGGGGTGCCAACTTCAGACACTTTTATTCAATGCGACTCACAATCAGTACATTTGTCAACAGTTGTAACGACTGCGCGAGCCAGAGTAAAAATTAGGACAGCCGAAGGAACGGTATACGCATAAAGCATAGTTTAATGTACAAAACGGATAACACAAAATACAGTTATGCTCAGGGTGCGATTTGCCGGGGGGAATGCATGGGATTTCCCCCTTTCTGGTCAATCTATCCCTGCCTCTGCTAAATATTTTTGATCCCCGGTGGGGACAACAGTTATTCCCCCCTCAAAGTGATCAGTGCTACTACACCAGTGGCGAGACAGATCACAAAACTCATCACGGATTGATCCGTGGTTTGGTTAGTCAATTTAATTTTAAAATGCGCTACTTTGGCTGGCTCTGATGTAGTCGTCTCTCTGTAATCACCACTCTTGCTCAATGTCCCGCCCCCGGCGCTATCTCCTTGATTATACCTCAGGAGTTATAGCCTACCAATACTGGCGAGACCATAGCAGCTCCGCTGTGCGGTGGAGCTGTGTGTGTCGAAGGGAAGGCAGCAAATTACTCAAGTAGGAATAAACATCACAATATGATGATCCGTTTCTGTGATGACAAGCAGCCCAGTGTCCCAGTTACACCACTGAGAATGACCGTAGTTACACCGGGGATTCACTCAATAGAGGCTAAAGCATTTTGATCACTCACTCTCCTCTAATCCAGTCACTGCGCTTCAGAGTTAAACACTTAAACACATACATAATGCATCTGTCTTTTCCATCTTTTCACTGCAGCTCTGCATCGCGATGTAACGTTAACGTTATTACTTTAAAAAGTAACCTCAACAGTAAAACTGTTTCTACTGTGATGGTTTAACTTTGCAATCAATCCACGGTTTAGCAGAGGCTGGGATATGGAAGTAGCCTAGCCTATTTTAAACTAAGTAAAGCGCTGTAAAGTGAACCGTCTATAGTGCGATAGAACAATAAAATCCAAAATGGACATCCGACTGTCAGCGCTGGCCTCTGAGACAATAGATGACATTGCGGCTAATTTATGTAATGATCCTGTCCATTAGATTTGATCCATGTACGTATGACGGAGGCCAGTGGTACAGCAAGGTGCTGCGCTGTGCAGGGTAAACCTCACTCCCCGACACCTTAACAGACGTGTTAGTGACGGACGCTAGGGCCCATTGGGTTTTAGCCTCCCTTACTAACACGTCCGCCTCCCACGCCGGGGATCCGGGTTAGAGTCCGGTGCTGGACTCGACCGCTTACATACGCACAAGCACAAATATTTATGTTATATTTCAGCGCGAAAACTATAGATAGCTAGCTGGGAACAATGAAAAGGGGATTTAATTCTTGCATGTTTTTTTGTTGTGTATGATCACAGTTCATGTGTGGCCGTGTGGGGAAAGTTTAAAATATTGCGCTAGGTTAAGGTTAAGAAGAAAAAAATATTAAATTCCTGCAAATGCAGTTAAGAAGTTTAAGTTCATGATTTATTTTTATGAATAAAAATGTTTCAGAATATCCCCCCCTCTGTTTTTTCACAAATCGCACCCTGGTTAAGCTAAACAACAGCAAAACAATGACCAACTGCACCTAGTGCTGCACAGGTGCGCCTCCTTTGTCCTAATTGTGGGACTATTTAAATTCTATGCACTATGTGCTGTTGGTCATTGTTTTGTATTATGCCCTGTACGTTTGTTTTTGTTTTTATTATTAAAACTACGCTTTAAGCGTTGCACCTGCTATACCGCCTGTGTGTTTTCCTCTGGCTCGCGCTTACTCTCGCTCATCGCACACAAACCGTTACAGAATGACCAACCGTAAGAAGAGAGTAGCGGCCCGAAGGAACCACACTCCCGCAGCGTTGCCTCCTGCTGGCCCGAGGCGTTTTGGAGAAGGAGTTTCCGTCGCCTCAAGAGGCATCTGTTTCCCCTCGCCAGGACGGCTGCAGGGGGTAACGGGAGAGACTCTGCGCTGGCTATCGGCGGAGCTTGGTGCATGGGAGGCGACCGCTGGCGGAGAGTACGGCAAAGAGGTGAGGGCTCCGGTTTTCCACCTGCCGGAGCTCTCCCTCCCTGGTGACGTGGAGAGCGACGATGACTGGGCAGCGTGGTCGCTCGTTGCTGGCTTGCCCGCGGCTCCCAACTCGTGGCGGGAGGATCACGAGAGATCCTCGCGAGCGGGCACGCCTGTCGCTCGTCCGCCCGTGTTGGAACCAGCGCGGGAGGTCGTGGTAGGCTTCCCCACCTGCTTTGACGGCTCTCAGGGGACCCTAGAGGGGTTCTTGGAGCAGTTAGGACGCTGGCTGAACTACAGGCGTACGGCGGAGGTCGAGTGGGGAGCACAGCTAGTGTTTCACCTGTCCGGTCGCGCGCTAAGCTGGCCGCTAGCGTTCCAGGGAGACCTACAACGTTGCCCTCGCTCGTACCAGGAGTGGGTCGTGCGATTACGCGCGGAGTTCGGTCACGCTGGGGAACGGGGGGACTCTGGCGGGTCCACGGGTCCCGCGCTGCCCGGCGCCGTCAGCAACGTCCCAGCGAGTGCGAATGGTGAGAGTGCGCGTGCGAACGGTGAGAGAGAGAGAGCGAACGGTGAGAGAGAGAGTGGTAGGTGGGAGAGTGAAAGCAGAGGAGCTCTCACCCCCATCGCCAGTCTCCGGAGCTGCTGTCAGCTCGTCCATGCCGCTGGAGCCGAAGCCACGTCCAGCCGCTGAGGAGCTCACCTCACTGCAGTCCGGCCATGGAGCTGCCGCTAGCTCGCTCATGCCGCTGGTACCCATGCCAGGTCCAGCAATCGAGGAGCTTATTCCGCCGCAGTCCAGCCCCAGAGCTGCCGCCAGCTCTCTCACGTCACTGGAGCCGATGCCAGGTCCAGCCCTCGAGGAGCTCACGCCGCCGCAGTCCTGCCCAGGAGCTGCCTGCTCTCGCCTCCAGGGCCAACACCAGGTCCAGCCGCTGGAGAGCTCACTCCACCGCTGCTCATCCCCGGAGCTGCCATCTCACTACCACGCAGCTGCCGTGGTAGCGGTTGTCCCTGGCCCGGCCACCGGAGAGCCCCGGTCTCAGCTGCTCGTCTCTGGTCCGACCACCGGAGGATCTCAGCCTCTGCTGCTTGTCTCTGGTCCGACCACCGGAGGATCTCAGCCTCTGCTGCTTGTCTCTGGTCCGACCACCGGAGGATCTCAGCCTCT
>JAOEHI010001376.1:0-12701 GCA_025447815.1 Percopsis transmontana
TTTCCATGTTTTTTTTAATTAATCCCCCCCCCCCCCCCCCCCCAGGATTAGATTTGAAGCCACAGATTGGAAACTTGAATGACTAATGGAGGTGGTGAAAAAGCGAAGCCGTTTCTAACAGCATAAAGGTGATGGATGTCATGCACTTTTTTTGTTAATTATAATTTATTAACCCGTTTATTGTTTGTTTTATGGGTTGTTGTTTTCTTATCTGTTTTGAGTGGATTACTAAATACCGCGCTAAACAGATGGATGGATGGAGGGATTTACATTTTTCATGGATTTTTGTATTTAGTATTATCCAGGATGTCTGCTCGAATGTCTGCTTTGTTTTTATGTTTCTGGAGCGTTGTCCTTCATATTCTATTTTTATGAACAACTCAATGCTAGAAATTATGCTACTAATAACAGCCACATTCAGTGCACCTCTCACACCTTAAAAATATGGAAATGTTTCCTTTTTAATATTTTTTCCCCCCAGCAATTTACAATAAAGAAGTGTGCGATCCAGTACAGCCTCTTGTTTGTTTTGGTTGGTTGTTTGTTTGTTCAAACAAGGGATGCTTATTAAAAATAGCTGTTATGCTGGTATAATAAGGTTTATCCCACTGTCAGAAAAGAGTTAAAGGGTGCTTGCTGCTTACATGTGTTTTAAACCACATGTTCATTGTGTCAATTTTCTAATGGACATCCATAATTGTCAAAAAGGCTTTCAAAATAAGAAAAATCCAGTTAATTTCAAGTATCTAAAATGGCTAATGTAGATGTAGCAATACATTGTGGGTGATGTACATCAAATTATAAAGTGAATCCTAAGTGCATGATTATCTCTTTGTTGATAATGAAAAACTTTTATTTATATAGCATATAAAACACAGTATATATAGCATTATAAAACCAATATAATCAAAATCAATATAATTTAAAATCAATGGAAATGTTAAAGAGGAAATAAAAGTGGTCAAATGGGCCTTTGTGTGTCAGAATAGAGAAGTGAGCAAATGATGGGGGCTGTTAAGTTTTGTTCCCAGCCTGGGAGGGAGGAAGTAGGTGTGAATACAGGTCTACAGATTGCACTAGGCACAACACTCAGTGGTTAATGTATTAACCGTCCACTATGTCGATAGATGGAACTAAGTTACTGTTTGAGGGCTATCTAAAGAAAAGAAAAGATACTATGGTAAGATACTTTTAACCACTAAGTCTTAATCATTAGAACATAGAACAATTTAATATTGACTTAGCTGTGGATTACATAGTCCTGTCAGTGTGAGACCGGGGTAGATGTAGGCTACTGTAGTTCGTGCCACTTGACCAATTGCTAGCTTCTAGTGTTGTCATCTGTGAGAATGATTCTTTAATATTTGTCTGAATGTGTTTTAGAAAATGTCATGGGCAACATATTGGTTCAGGCTCCAAAACACAACCCTATTCTTCTATACTAAGAAGGATGGCAGTGCTGTAAGTAGCCATTAGTTGTATCAGAAAAAACAAAAGCTTTCAAAACTGGTTATTTACATTTGCATACAATCAAGCTCTTCAAATTTACTTTTTAGCCACATTTATGTACCAAAAACATATATAATGCACATATGTATACATACATACTATAATTATAAATAAGATTATATATATATATATATTTAAAATTTATTTTATTATTATTTTTATATATATATAATGTACATGTTTTTTGTACATTTCTTTCTTTTTTATCATATTTGAAAAAAAATGCAAACATAATCCTTGCTGTAAGTGACCGTGCCTTTTTCTAACTGCCATGTTGTCTCAATTTTTCACAGTTACACTTGAGAGGCCTGTACTATATTTACACAGTGAGTTTAATATACATACTGTAGAAATGTTATTGTTACTGTTTTTTTTTACCATGGCTTTTCCATACAATGAACCCAGGTTTCAACGATACTGTCCATTTGACACAATCTATTTGAATTTATCATCATGTGATTTATCTTTAGGTGCAGTCAGTGCGAGAGGTGAGTGTTTATGGTAAACACTTTGTGTTTGAGCTCACCATGACCAACGGAAAACGAAAAGTGCTTGTGAGTCACTCTTACTGGTTATTATTAACCCCAATGCACCCACTGTGCTGTGGGTTTGGTGTACTGTCGGCCTTCTAGTGTCAGTAATAAATAGATGTGTGCTAGCTACAGCCTATAATACTTTAAACCGCATAGGTCTTCCTCGCTGTACCTCTGTGTGTGTGTGTGTGTGTGTGTGTGTAGGCAGCAGAGACAGCTGCTCTAAGGAAAGCGTGGCTAGGCCATCTATGGCGGGCTATGCGTCTCTCTAGCCCAGGGAGCACAGACCTTGGCGACCTACAGTAAGTTAGATCAACACCATTGTTTGTTACAAATTTCCACTAAAGGAAAAATGCTGCTTTTCAAATCGGCCCAAGCCTTCATCTTTAAATTAAAGGTGACCTAAGCAAAGTTTTAGACCAGAACAGGACTTGGTATAGTGTATATAAAAATGAATATGTATTACTTTAAACCATGTACAGTCATTTGGCATGGAGAGTCAAGTCACTTCGTAGGTACCGAATGAGCTATTTTGGCTACACAGAGGGACTCGTGTAGTGGCCGTGCCATTTTCACGCATTTAGTTAACATTGACACTGCCTCGCCAGTATAAACCCTGAGAAGTCCTTTCAGGGGATAAAATCGTATTCCACCTTTAAACGTTGACGTAAGGTTTTGTATGATTGGAAACGGAAAAGCAGCCATGGAACCGGCTTCTATTGTGACCCTAAAAATGGAGAAGACCTGCATCCTGAATATGTTCTGTGTTTTAGTATGGAGGAATGGACGCAACAAGAGAGAGGACACTCCACACACAGCTCCTTGAACGGTGACAGTGCAACAGGGCCGGAATATGGTCAATCCTATAGTCAATCCAATTCTGCCCCCACCACCGCATGTCTCTGTGAGGACAGAGACATGCTATCGTCCCTTGCCTTCCCCTTGGAGGTGAATACCAAAGAAAACACCTTCAAAACAGCCAAAAATTATCAACATTACAAGGGTAAAGTTTCAATAAATTTGTCTTATTTTTTTGTATTATAATATATACTGTACGTACACTTTGATACATAAACAGTCCTCGCTTTGTGTCCGCAATTCCCCTTGCATTCCTCTCTGCTCCTCCCCCCAGAAATTAATTTAAAGCTAAAAAAGAATAGAATATAATGGAGCAATGAAGAACAAGAGAGATGATTCAAGTTGTTATTTTTAGGTGAATGGACCAACAGCACTGAGGGCTCTTGTGGTGGCATGAGTGTGGAGGACAGACAAAAGGACCCAGAGGAGAGCGAATATACCTGTAGGTGCCTTTTTTTGTGTTGGGAATGGATTTCATTCCAAAGAGGGTGTGATGTGTTGTATTATATATTTCTTTAGCAATGGATCAGATCCACCAGGCATTAGAGGGCGCAGAAGAGGACACTTATGCTGTCCCCTCCTCAAACAGGAAGGCGGACAACCAACAGGGTGAGATGGCCTCTAGAGCCCACGAGGAGATTCTTTACCTTATGAAATGTGAACAAAACTGAGTGATTGCTGTTGATTTTTCAATATTAGAACACGTGCAGATGACTGAGAACATCTATGACGTCCCAAGCTTGCTGAAGAAGATGTCTACACAAAGCTTTGGCAAGTCCGACTTTATGTAAACGCTTTATGTTAAGATGCATCAAGCTTACATTTTTCCAAGGCAATCAAGTCTAACTTGTTGTGATACTGAACTTTTGTTAAATCGACTCTGTAGCTTCTTTACCTCACCATTTAGTCCTTACACTGAGGATGTTGGGGGGTTGTTTCTCAAAAACATACTTCCAATGTGTGCCTCTCAAGTTACTCCAGCAAATTAATACAACTGTGAGATGCCAGTCCAGTGCCTACTGCGAAAGAGGGCTTATTTAATAGCGAACATGTGCAGGAGGTGTCGATACTGAGGATAAGGACGCTACAGAGTCTAAGGTTTAACAAAAGTTCAGTATTGCTTTAACATAACACTTAACTTGGTGTACTGTGCTTTTACTATTATGTCTTGTAATATGTAGGCCCTTTTTATCAACAGTAACTATTTTTATTTTCCTTGCAAGGATTTTTAGAACAAAAGAAAATACATTTAGGCCTATGGACAGCAAAGTTGTCTTCATTAGTTTTCCCTAGATCAGTGACTTTCAAAGTGAGTAGCAAGCAACACCCCCTCAAAGTTTTCAATTATTTTTTATTGGTTTTATTACATATAATTTGCCTACATTTTCCAATGGTGTTGGGGGTTGTTAATACTTTTTATTGCTATACGTTGTATTACACTCAATCACTTATTTTTGGCTGGGGCTTAAAAAGTTTGAAAACCACTGCCCTGGATGCTGATTCTTTTGAGTTTTGAGTCACAATTGATAGTGCATCTATTTCTGTTTGTGGTTGCAGACAGCCTGTCAATTAAAGAAGGGAGTTTACTAGAGGATATGGTGTCCGGTTTTGGGGGAGAATCAGCAGACCCGGCAACGTATGCATCTGAGTCTGAGGACCACATGTACATCTAAAACCAGAGACTTCATTATTTGGAGTGTTTTCCTTCTTTAATACAGGTTTGATTACTTCATGTGTTTATTCAGTCAGGCAGTAAAGACGTCACATCTTATGGTTTACACAAATGTATGAATCAATCACGGTTCATAATGTACATACAGAAATTCTTGTTAACATGACATTTGTTAACATGAAACAATCAAGAGGATCAATAATATTCCAACTCCTATTTACAGCCCCACAAATAATTACTTTACAACATAATATACAATGTACAGAACAGAGAAACTAGGCTATTCACTCTAAACTGATTCACCTACATGCGTCATGATTCACAGTTTATATAGATACTACCTAAAATTAATATTGCTTCTTTTCACACTTTGGAAAAGTTGTGCAGATACGGCCCAAGTCTAGCTTTAAAACATGTTAGAGGATTTCACGGAATGGAAAGAATAATGAGCAATGGGCTGGATCCACACCTGTTCCTTTGTGATATAGATGCACAATATGAAAATACAGTACAGTATACACATGCCACAATTTGCTAAGCATTTTCAACAGGCGGTCTCCATTTTTAAACCCATGAAATGAAACAGCATTGTCTCCGCAAAATAATCTCTGATTGCCCATTTAATGCCCTACTATATTTATTTTCCTTGGTTAAAAACTCAGTCCAATTTTGAAGCAAAATCTTGTAAGAAAGTGGTCTCGTGGCAAAGTGTTGAAAGATTGGTTATGGTTAGTTAGAGTTAGAGTCTTGGGCTGGTGAAGTTTGTAAACAAAGCATACTATACATACACTTGATATTACAGTATATCTACAGCACTGTATTCCCACAATAGACTACATAATGGAACTTGGTAGACAGCTTCTCATATGAATTGCAGGAACTGGGTTTAACTTTTAGGCCTGTATATAAAATAAATCCTAAAAGTGATTTGTGCATTCCCAAACAATATAAATTAAAAAATATAAACCAAAAGAAAAACTTCCACAACAGTTTAGAATTAGTGTCAATTAAATCGATCTCAAAATATTGCAATCAAAGTCAGTAATTTTTGGTTTGTAGTGTTAATATTCCATCTGCTTGGTTTTTCAGCCAAAAAAAAAAAAAAAAAAAAAATAATAATTATATCTATATACTGTATATAGATAGATAGATAGATAGATAGATAGATAGATAGATAGATAGATAGATAGATGGAACACAGCAATTATTATATATAGCCTACTATAGAAATTATCTTTTTATGTCTATTTTCCCTGTCTATCCTTACCAGCCCCACACTTAAAGCTGAATGTAGCAGTATTAAACTGGTTATGGTTCGCTGACACTTTTGTGGCAGTGGAATTTAGAAATGCCGTGGCAACTAGAAACTTTACCTGTCAAATTCATATTTTACGTAGCAACAAATGGTAGAATGGACAGTGGTATGAGCCACAGGTAAAACACCAACATCATTATGCTTGTGGCTGGTGCGAATACCACCCTGGATGGGGATCGAATCAGGCCTGGGCCTGGGCTTGTTCTCTGAGGAACTCCTCGAGGACAGTGATGATGCTGCAGGCCTCAGGCAGATCACTATGCTCAGCCCTGGCGTTCTGCAACAATACGTCCCCGTTGCCACAACTCTGCAGGAACTGGCAGCAGCGAAACAGGGCATAGTGACTCATCTCTGCCTGCCGCACAAAGCGCTTCAAGCTGTTCATGTCCTGGATGGCCTGTCAAAGGAGAGCGTAAGGGAAAATAAACAAATCTGTGATATGTCTATGATAGAGGTCAAACGTGTACGCTAGTGTGATTTGCCACCTTAAGTTTGAAGTTCTCCAGTATCTGTCTGAGCAGGAAAGGATTGGAGCGCTCTGCTGCGTTCAGGAATGCCTGAATCCATTCGTCGCAGAAACGATTACTGACTGCGAGAAGACAATATCTTGTCTTACTTTTGTAGGAACATTGAAAGGACATTTTCCTTTCCCCCCAAGCTAGTCACAGGTGCACCACCTACCAGTGTTGGAAAGTGTAGGCGGGCTAGTAGAGCAGTCAATGATCAGGTCGGAGAGCGTCTCCTCAGAGATGGCCTTACACAGAGAGGCTGTAGTAGTGTCCTGCTGAGACAGGCCCTGCCAGCTGGCTGCCTTGATGAACCTAGCACAAAATAAAAATGTATCATCTAGCAAACAACTAGTCAAATATGTGTACATACAATATACAGCACATATTGGTGGTGAGATTATTGAGTTGTCAAAGCTACTGACTTTTTTTTGCAAAAAATCTCAGACGTGCCATAGTTTTGCTGTTTGAGCTTGAACAAAAATACATTGGGGTAATGCACTTTTAGGTCCGAGCCCATTAGATGTAAGGTGTAAACATCCAACTGTGTTTGTAATTTTCATTCCGCTGCCATTCGTCGACTATTGGTTATATTGGTGTAGCAGATAGCAAAAACAGGTGAAAGATGACTTACCTGGCTACATCTGCCTTTGTCTTGTCGTCTGAATTGGTGACCTCCACATGTGTGTGGCTCAGAGCCTGAATAAAGAATGCTAATTATTTACAGTGCAATCCCATGTGTCAACCTCTGCGGTGCAGCCTAGGTTCCCAAAGAAAAAGATAATTCTATTCATCAGTATTCATTCTATTATAGTTTATTACAGTGGGTATTGCTGGTACTATAAGTTCATTATAGTAGATTTCAAAGTTGGTATTTCTACATTAGTTAATATTAGTTTTTGGTTTAACCAAACTCTGACCCTATGAATGTATAGATATGGCTGTAGTTCATTCAGAATATACAGCATTTTATAATTCTGGCCTGTATAGGGCTTTCTAATTTAACAACTGTAAAAAAGTATGCCTTTAACTCCTGGAGATGTACTGCATACTATACTATTTTATGTTATTTCATTTTCCACGGGGACTGCAAAATTATATTTACTAAAAGTAATTAACATTTTCATTGGATAAAGAATTGACTCACTGCATGTAGCAGGTAGCTGATGCTGCCCTCGACTAGCTGAACCACTCGATAAATATGCATGACTGACTCCTCATACCACCGGTTCAGATAAGGACGAACTTCTGCCTCCAGGTTCGGCAGCTGAAGCACAAAAAGGGCAGGAAATGATTACTTCATATAGAAATGTAATGTGTACAGTACAGTACAGTATAATTATAATTATATTCCTTACCTCTGGGGTTTGTAGACTGCTCCGCAGGCCTTGGACATACTTATCCAGCTCTAGTCTAAATGTGCAACAAGTCAAGAAATGTATGTGGTTCCTTGTTTCCCAATCAAAATTGGAAATGTCAATAGAAGCAAATAATGTTGCAAAGATCAGCTTGCACAGACTTGTGCTTTCAACAAATATAGTATCTGGATGACAGACTTTACAGCATTTGTCACATTACTAGCTATTAATATTATCCTCTCCTCCTCCCACATTCCCTCATCCCACATCCTGTTGATGGTTGTGGTGTCCTTGTTACAAACTTCCTGAAAGGCTCTTGGAAGAAATTTGGCAAGATGTGGCATCCCCTCTTCGACTATGAACTTGAATGTCCAGTTATCCCGGAATCATGGAACATATATTCAATTTGTTTTGTCGTTTCTTTCCGTGCGAGACTGATACATGATGGATTGTAAACCAAGAGCCATAATTATGCAATCAATTTTTTTTTGTCTTTGTCATATTTTATTATTATTTATATTACTTTTACATACACTGTATAGCCATATTTTTTCACTGTTGTAAAAAATATTCTATTGGTTGTTCTATTTTGTAAAATAAATACAGTATTATCAGCAAAGGGATATAAGTTGAGTCCTTTTTCGGAGCCCCCCATGAAACAGATGACGTATCCATTTCCATCAGCGTCAGGCTGCTCAGGAGACCTCTCCTGCTCTAGGAGACAACAGTAGCAGCCTACTGCCTGCTCAGGGACACTGAGAAAAGAGTCAAAGTTTTAAGTTATTACTCAACAACACATCAACAGCTTTAAACTCAATGTGCACTTACAGTGTGTACATCTGTCTGGTTATACTGTCCCATGGATGCATTTACAACATATGGGCTATTCCCACGGCAGTGGCATGTCTGGTATAAAAGTTGTTTTGATGTAATAGAGTCTTAAGGACTACAATTTGACCATCTATTGATATTATGTGGAGGGGTGGCCTCCTGCTGAGCCACTCTCCTTGTTAATGAATGGTGTACTGTGTTGGGGCATGTCAATTGTTACCAGCTAATATAATAAAGCAAATGTTCACCTGAGCTCCACAGTCGCGATGTTCCCCATACCGCCGAGCAGAGCTCCTTTACTGAGCCTCCTGGAAATATAGCATCGCAGCTCAGGCTCCGCCTCTGAAGGCAGGCAGCTGTCCACTAGGGTCAGGCTGTGGGCAGGACAGAAGCGGTTACTACTGATACATGGAGCCAGTGGGGAGAGGTAAGGACTTTTGTAGCCAGTCAATGTAGATGGAAAAAGCAGATGACTGTCAGTCTGCACAGACCACAGGTGTATGACATTAAGTATCTATTTGCCCAACTGAGTCATGCAGCCTCAAATCCCTTTGTTTTTCCAATTGAAACAGTGTATTATATCTGATCATGTATTTACTAATTGACACTTGACAGACAAAGACCAATTTCACTTATTTTCGTTTTAACCACATTCGCTTCACTTTATCCATGCCAGCAGAGAGCCGAATACAAGTGAAAGAGAAGGAAGGCTAGATAACTCAGTATTATATTAGCATGGTAATGGAAAATCAGAAAGCAATCAGAAGAGAAACAGCATTGATTCCATGTTGATTGGATGTAGCAGTGGTCCGGATACACCAACGTACAACACCGATAGCCACAGAAGAACAACCACGGACAAGCTAGGCAAAGTGGACGATCGATCCTTGGTTACCTAAAGTCATCCTGACTGGTCGTGGAGTCTGTTCTCCTCAGGTTCCATGCCACATTTTCCCCAGTTGGCTCAGATCTAAGACAATTGACAGTTTACTCATTTAGTGTACGCCGTGTTGTCTCTATCAAGAACGATGTCACCAGTTCAATTCAGGGACGAGGGACCAGTCCAAAAGGAATAGTGCTTTTTCAACACGTACTGTGTTGAAATTGTAATTGTAAATATTCCTCAGTGTAATCAAGTGCGTTAATCGATCCCGTGGTGATCTGTAGAATAAGGGTAAACGTGGGCCTATTAATAAGCCTAAAGAAAGATAGTAAATGACACCCGGAAACAGCACCTGTAATACTGGTAAGACTAATATTAGTTTGTCATAAATTACTTTAACAAAATCGGTAATTTAGAGCAATTTGAATACAGAAACCATTTGCACCAATAACGTTACCTGGTGCCTTGATAAAGATAGATGGTGTAGTAATTGTTGAGTTGAACTTTCTGGTTGTATCCTCCAATTTCTTCGCCGTCAAAATCATCTTTTTCTTCCACATCAATTGAGTCTTGGAAGGATGACGTCTGGGAGGTAAACATTGCTATTGTTGGGTGTAGCTTACCAACAGCTGTCTAAAATGACAGGTGACAAGCGGTGTGACCTTTTTTACTGTTCGCTGTTATTTGCGATGGGCAGAGATGTAGGCTGAAATGACAACGCGATAAAGACGGACTAAAGATCTGATGTCAACTCAACAGACAGCCATGTAAAGATATCATTTGCGCAAGCGCACAAGACGGACGAGTACGTCTGTAAAAATGCCCGACAATGATATTTCATTAATGGTTCCATGAAGAAATAATACAAAAAAAATGTTTTTGATAATAAATGTACAAGTATTAAGACGTTGTTGTGCAACTAATTACTTAAATGCTACTAAATTTGGTATTTCATATTGATTAAATAATTGGACAACTGAATAAGCGTCGACCGCAAAACCGAAATGTCTTGTGGGATGTGGGAGTTTCGACGCCATCTTCAGTTTGCCCGTTGTGTTATTCCAGCAGTGAATTGTCATCTCAGAAAACATGGGAAGAAAGAAGAAAAAGCAAATGAAGCCCTGGTGCTGGTATCCTTCTCTCTCGCGTTGTGTAGCGTTGTGTTTTATCAGTGACATTTGTAATGGACACTACTGTGTTCTATTCAGTGTAGAAAGCACTACGGTAGCCGACAGCTAACGTTATCCGTTAATTTTAGCTAAAGTTAACAGGCACTGTGGGACGCCGTGTGAATACAATAAAATGTGTTTTATGGCGCCATACGTTTTGCCCTGGATCAAAAATGGGATTGAGAAGCGATGTGAGTTGCTCAGGATTACGTATGTATTTTTTGTGTATTAAACTGTTGATGTAGCGTAATGCATAGTAAGGTGTTCCTGTTGGCGGAAATAAAATATAAGGCGGCACACTCCTAAACCAGACACAAAGGTATTGTAACAGAGATTTTGACGATGAAAAAATTCTGATTCAACATCAGAAGGCCAAACACTTTAAATGCCACATCTGTCATAAGAAACTCTACACCGGACCTGGGCTGGCCATCCACTGCATGCAGGTGAGAAACTCCGTAGCGGCTACAGACCATTTAACAGACTACATTTACATTTCCTGCTACTCACACTGTTAACAATTCTTATGTAGGTACATAAAGAGACCATTGATGGGGTTCCCAATGCAATTCCCGGAAGAACAGACATTGAATTGGAAATTTATGGCATGGAGGGTATTCCAGAAAAAGACATGGAGGAGAGGAGAAGAGTACTGGAACAAAAAACACAAGGTATATAATACTACATACTTTTTCTACCAATACTATTCAGTAATACTTAATACTACAACAGAAAGTACAGACCAGGTTTTTTCTGTGTTCTCTGTTTACATCAGAGTCTCAGAAGAAAAAGCAGAATCAGGATGACTCGGACGAGTATGATGACGACGATGAGCCAGGACCTTCCTTCCAGCCGCCTGCTGCTGTTGCCCAGCCACAGGCGGGTTACATCCCCCCTTTGGCCCAGCCAGGCATATCTCCTGGAACAGCAGCATCAGGGATGCCTCCAGGCAGTTACTCAGGTAAAAGACAATGGATGGTAATACATAAGTTTAGTGTAGCCTTGTCCTAGTCTGGTCTATATCCTATTACCTTGTTATTACTAGCCGCTGGTATAATGAAATTTTAGGTACAATCTAAACTATATTCGCTTTATTTTGTTGAGGTTGACACTCCCAGATTGAGTCAGCTGTCGTCGGGCAGAATGTTTAGCGTATCAATATAATCTATGAAGGGTCTCCAAGTTTTTTGAAAATTCTGCAATGAGCCTCTAAGGGGGAATCTAATCCTCTCCAGTTTTAAACTTTGTAAAATTTCTCTGCTCCATCGATCGTGTGTGGGTGGGGACACATGTTTCCATCTGAAGAGAATCACCTTTCGAAGGCGATTACACTCTGTGCCGAAACAGACATATTGGGTTGTGGTTGGATTCCGAAAAGGGCAGTAAGAGGTTCAACGTCAATATTTAGGCTAAGAATGTTCTTAAGGGTGTCAAATATCCCAGACCAGAACTCTGACAATTTGGGACAGGACCAGAACATATGTGTTTGGTCAGCTGGGGATTGTCCACATGGATTACACTTCTGCCTGGGAGGATCTTGGCCAGTCTGGCATTTGTTAAGTGAGCCCGAAAGAGCACCTTGCATTGTACCAAGCTGTGCCTAGCACATATTGACGATGAGTGGACTCAGTGGAATGAAACTCTGAGATCCTGCTCCCACAACTGCTTACAAGTTTCAAAAGGATTTGGTTTAAGCGAGTCGATTAACTGATTAAAAAGAAGAAATTAGACATTTATGACTGTCTTTAAGAGACAGGAGCGAGTCTAGCACAGAGTCAGGTGGGCGGCCAGCGAACTGTGGAAATTGTTTTTGCACAAAATGCCTAACCTGATAAAAGCAAAAGAGATGGGATATTATATCGTATTTGGCAGTGAGTTTGGTGAACGAAGCGAAGGATCCTCACTGTAAAGGTCACTGATGGTGATAATGCATTTGTTAAACCACGTGTAAAAAGAGCGTTTTTTGTAAGATTGGAGCCAAGACTGAGGAGCTTAATCACTTCCTTTAAAATGCATTTCCCTTTTGTCTCAGGAATGCCCCCAATGATGCCAGGTGTGCCACCCATG
>JAOEHI010001377.1:0-12700 GCA_025447815.1 Percopsis transmontana
TATATATATACGATTAGCGCGCACAGGCCCGTGGGCGCTCCGTGCTTCCCTTTCTCGCAACGCACCTGTGGTGGATTAGCCCCACAGGTGCATCCCCTTTCAGTTAATTTTAGTTACTATTTAGTTTCCCCAACAGCACTCGGTGCTGGTCATTGTTTTGGCATAGACGCCCTGTACTTTGTGTTTTGTTATTATTCAACTACGCTTTACGCGTACACCGTTTCCTGGCTGTCCATGTTTTCCCTCTGGCTCGCGCTTGCTCTCGCCTATATATATATATATATATATATATATATTAGGGCTGGGTATTGGCAAGGACTTCACGATACGGTACGCATCATGATACATGGCTCACGATACGATTACATCACGATACATTGCGATACGATACATTGCGATACAATACATATTGCGATACAATACATATTGCGATACAATACATATTGCGATATATTGCGATATTCCACATAGTTCACTGAAAATGTAAAAACAGAGCTGAAATACCACACATCGGCTTTATATTTTTAAGGAGCCGCTGTAATTTTGTCAGTTGCATCCGTCATGTTGCATCCAAATTTCCCTCGACCAGAAATGGGGGCCATCAATTCTAGGCAACTAGCAGTACTGCAACATCTATAGGAACAGAGGTTGTAGTTCAAACACCGTTTAAAACGTGAACAGAAAAACATTATTTTTTTTTTAATATAGAATCAATTTTTGAGTTGGAAATCGATGAAGTATATCGCGAAAGTAAATATCACGATATATTGCTTATCGATTTTTTAGCACAGCCCTAATATATATACAGACATGGAAAAACTAAGAGATCATGGCATATTCTTGTAAATATAATAATATATATATAAATATAAAATATGTAAAAAAGTATATATTAAATAATTAAAAAATATATAGATATATTAAATATAAATGTAATTGTATATAGATATTATATTTTTTTAAATGGGCAGTGGTCTCTTAATTTTTTCCATGGCATGCATATATATATGCATGCCATGTATACACATGTATATATATATATATATATATACACAGTACTGTGCAAAAGTTCTAAGCCGGTATGAAAAAATGCTGTAAAGTAAGAATACTTTAAAAAATGTACATGTTAATATTATATATTTATCAATTAACAAAATGCAACATGAGTGAGAAGAAGAAAAATCTAAATGAAATCAATATTTAGTGTAACCACCCTTTTCCTTCAAAACAGCATAAATTCTTCTAGGTGTTTTATATATATTTATTATGTCTAATTATTACATATACGTGAACAGCAGGGCTGTGACCAATTTGCCAAAATTATCAAGTTGAAGCAGGAAATATTTTACGTAGTTAAATTAAACACCTTTTCTCCTTAAGTTACGACCATACATTTTGCCACAAAAACCTACTGTTACTACCTACTATTTAAAAATAAGGCTATTACTGATGTCTACAAATGTGCATTCAATTTTACATATAATTTAACACATCAATATAAACATTACCAATATACTTGATGTTGAAATATATATAGTCCACAAATGCTACTGTCATTTGTCAGCCTAGCTTAGAGTCACTGTGTGGTGAAACATAGAGACTTGCCTTCTAGTATTTACCACCTTACTACTAACTGCCAACTGACATAATGGCCCTGTGGGACAGCATTGGATGTGGTCGACCTGGTGGCAGACTCGATCACTAGAGTGGAGAGAGATAGTTGGTTGTGCGGACAAGCAGTTTTCAAAAGCTGGTCACTGTCTCTGTCTTAACGATTCTATCATCTTTCGCTTGCAACTCTTTAATTCTGTGTTTTTCCACCTGTGCAAATGTATCTCTTTTTGTTTTAGCTCTATGATATAGTTTTATTATGTGATCATATAGTTTGGTTCTTCAGGCATAACATAAGCATAATGTCACCACGATTTTGTCCTATATTTTTTTTTGAGCCAGTTCTGAAGTTGCATCTCTCCGTAAGCAATAGATTCAGCTCAATGTTTAACTGCCCACTAATCACAGTCCTCTGAAAATAGACAGTGCCCATTGTTGACCATGCTATGGCCACACTTGCTGATTCAAGGAGAAGCTCTGGCACTGACAAGTCTCTTTTTCACTGTCTTGTTTGCTTCTCTTTTTTTTCTCATTCTTTTACCTATAAATCTTTCTTCCATTGTGCCAGCAGAATTCCACTCTAGCCAAGACAGGAAGAGCCAAAGCAGCCCAAACAGTGCTTAAACTATGTTGTGAAAAACAGCTATTTGGGGTCTACTGTACATCACTAAACAACCTTAGTTTTACTTTGGTCCATTTTTACTTTAAAGGTTTGCAATTTTTCCTTTTTTTCTGTTTTCCAATGTTGTGTGTCCAGTATTTTTGTCTCAAAGGGCTGGAGTACTTTTAAAATCTGTCTAAAATGTAATTTAGCCAAAATTCCATCGTGTAAAACAAGCCAGTCAGATTTGGCCCCAGGTGTGACATTATTTTCTGGGTTTTAACCAATCATCTGTAAAGTATCCTACTGTACCACTCCCGCTTGTATAGTCAATCAAGATAGGGCAAAAAAATGCTACACCAACTGAAATGAAAAGTTCACCTCGTAGGGATGTCCATATCATATGGGGCCTTTAAAGTTTCTGCCCATTGATACATATCTTGCTGCAGTCCAATATGTGGGAGGTGGATGTTTTAAAGATGTTTTCCATCTATCCCTTGTCAGTGTGTATTGTTTATGTGTATCATCACGCATGTAGCATTATGCCACAATGGACCCTCTTCACTGCTGCTTAGTGCAAGTTCCAGTTTTCCTTTTGCTATTTTCTCTGCCACTCTGCATAACAACCAGGATAAAGTTTCATAAAAAATATTGTCTTTGCACAATTTTTGACCGTGTTAACCAAAATAATAGGCTGTAGGAAGGCATGTAATCACATTACAATTGATACTGTTTGAACTACTTAACTACATGTGTTAACATAATTGCATACATGTGTTCTCCCGCCATTTAGCCCTCTTTTGACGTGTCTACCCAGTACTCATACCGTCACTGCTTTGGTGGTAAGCTAGAAATGGTGTGGCAACGTCATAACAGCCCCTTCATCCCCATCTGTCTAATCCAGCTCTGCTTTACATCACTTGATGTGGGCAACAGCTCATCCCCTGTTTGTTTTTAGAATCTAAGGTCTATTATCAAGTTGTTATCCCCCGGATAGATAAAGATCATGTGTCGAACCAGGTCCCAGCCCACAGTAACTTACAGATGTGGTTTGTTTGGATTTAGCGCTAGGGGAGAACAAGGCCATTGAAGGGAAATACATGATGTAATTTGATTAGTTTGTAGAGTTGCTACAAGATGTTGTGGGTTGTGACTAGAGTTGCCAAATTATACCAAATTTTAGTACATTTGTTTACATTTGTCTACATATACAGTATACAGGCATGGGGAAGTGTCAACAAATGAATGAATGAATTCAGTTGAATGAATTCAGAAATGGATACAGCTTTTGTATTTCATTGCTTGAGTTTGAATGGGTTGTTTTCTTCTCCAGCAAGGTAACAATCATGGAAGACTCTGAACAGAACATTCACCTGAAGAACCTGTCACTACAGCAGTCATCCAATGAAGAGGAGGCTCTCAATCTCCTTTTCCTGGGTGACACCAATCGTATGATTGCAGAGGTAAGGGGACAGTTGGTGAAAAACTATTAGAAATTAGAAGACCAGGTTTCTATTGAGTGTTCACAATAAGAATTTTTTGTATTTTCTAGGAGAATGTAGAAAAACTATGCGACTTCTCTCAGGGGAACTGACATTAGGTTTTCTCTGCAGTTACCTGGACTACTTTAGGCAGTGTGGTTGTTTACACAGGAGTTTTCCCCTAGCGTTCCCTCTGTAAGTTTTGTTTATGATGTGGCAGTTAGTTAGACATCCGCGATAGGTCAGCTCGGTGCTTTACAACAGGCGTTTTGGAGCGAAAACCTGAGCTCACCTTGTTTATTTTCATTGATTGTTGGTTTATTTGTGAGGAAATAACAAAGAGTAAAAGTGAATTGAGTCAACAGGTTTAAATCATACCTTTTGCAGTATTTAATTTTTTTTGTTGTGTGGCCGACATGAACTCGCACGAAACAAAAGCAATGCAAAAACAGCTTGCGGTCTTAGGCGGAATTCCCCAACTTAGACATCTCAATGGAAAGAGGATTGATGTTCAGCTGCCTTTGCCTGAGATTTACTCATTTGCCTAAAGCCTACATTAATTCTCCACTAATCTGCAAATAGTTTACTCCTTAGCATAATGACTTTCCCTAAACAGTGTTGCATTTAATTCAATTTACCACAAGGGTCAATTCAATGCTCTTGATTGGAACATTATAGTATGGACCAGGCGGCCACAGAGCTTTACAGCTCAGCCGGGAGTCGTTAGCATCCCTCGTTTTTGTTCTTGAGAGTCCACCAACACTCAGAGTTTCCTTAATGGGGCTCATACTCACTCTCTCCTTCATAAGATCTCCCTCAAGCTTTAAGGAAACAAAGAAATGTCAACATTTTCTGAGCGTCAATGCCAGAATTGTCCCAGAAGTCGTTGCTCCTCACAGATTTGTTACAAACTTCACAGAATTGGTGTCTTTCTTTTTTGCTCTCAGCCATGTGGATAAAAGATGACACATTTGTACACGCCGCACTCAAGACCATGAGCTCATGTGCTCAAGACCATGAGCTCATGCGCTCAGAGATTTGGCAGCCTCCTTCATCCATTTTATTGGCCAGGAAATAAAATACAACTTCTTAACCCCTCACCTTTCCTTCAGCGTCATGAGGAAACATTTCCTCTCATCTGGTCCTCTCTCTTTCTGTCCCTGGCGGTTCCCCCAGTCCATTTTTCACCTCTGCTTAACCCACATGTAGGGCCTGGGCCTTGCCCGTTGCTTCTACATCCTGTCTGGCTTCTTACCTAACCTCCAGCCTGGGCTTTAGGTGTGCCTGTGAGTTTGTCCTTGTGTGTAGAGGTGGAGGGGTGCAACAGGTGGTCACAATAAAACTATCCTCACAAACTCTTGGAGGTTTTGTCTTTAACCCCACTGACTCACTGCTGCACTGTGTGTGGTCGGCATGTGGTCACTGCTGGAGGAACCTGTGAACCACGGAGGTCATCTCTTGAGATTGAAGGCAGGTCTGTTGTGGTTATTCTCCTGCTTTTTTAAATGGGGACAGAGGGTAATGAAGGGATGGAGGAGGTCAAGGAATGAAAGGAGGAAAGGTTGAAGCAATGAATGTAAAACAAGAAGCAAAATGTAAAGATACACTGCAAAGACTTAATTTATAAAATTATTTAGTGCAACTTGCAATATAAAATGGCAATGGCATGTTTTTGTAACAGATCACATGTATACACGTGGGTTCGTTCAGGCAGAGAGAGTCTGACAAGTTTATTCTCAGTATAACAGGCATAGACATATGCGGAGTGCTTGTCCGAAATTGTCGGAAGGATCCAGCGTGGAGCCTTCCATGTCCATAATCCATTACCTGCTCTTTCGCCCAGCTTGTAAAAGGGAGCCAGGTGATTCATAATTCTCCACACTTGCTCCCAAACCCTGTGAACCACATCCCCAAACACTGTCTCTCTCCCAGATAATGCTAAACCAACACACACCTCCACAGTGTTTATATTACACATTTTGAGAAATAGTTGATTATATTATGATAACGGTGCCTTTTTAAAAAGCATAACGGCTTGTGGATGATCTATCATGAAGCGTATAGCAGTGTCTTGACTATATCCTCCATGGCTGTTGACCATTCTGTAATTCCACCCTTTGGAAGCTAATTAAAAACGAAATATACAAAAGGCAACCCGTTCATCACTAATTAAAAGCTTCCGCCCAGCGGACAATAGCTACTGCACACAAAGAAAACAATTTGAACCTCAGCAGTTAGCTCTCTTCTGCTAGTTAATAAAGCCCTTACTGTACAGTATGTCTTGGAATGAGTCATAAAACACTGTTTTGGTCTTGCATTGGTCCTGACCCAGCTTCTGCTGTTGTGCACATCTGAAAATGAAATTCAGCTTTTGTAAGTCCACCACTGTGTGTTTACTTCTCGTTGGTCGCACATGGTATGGCTTTGATCTTGCAACTAGCCACACTAAGGAAAGCTACGAATAAAACGAAAAATGTTTATGCTGTTGGAAAATGGAAATTCCCTTTGTTTTTTACTTTTGTATCCATACAATGTACTGTTGAAAACGGGCTTTATATGCTATTATATGTTTTGATCTGGGTTCCATAGATTGAGTTGGTTGTGTTTGCTTCACTTTTGAATAGATAGATTGCTATGTAGTGTAAATAACATTGTCACTCTGCCCTCTATGGGTTTTCATGGGTTTTCTGTATTTTACTGTTTACTATCATATTTTTCTCTCATCTTGCTTTAATTATTAAGTTCTTCTCCTTGTATAGACCCCCATGAACCAGGCATCCACCCGATCACACTGCATCTTCACTGTGCACCTGTGCGGGCGTGAGCCAGGCTCTGCCACCGTGCGACGCTCCAAGCTCCACCTGGTAGACCTGGCGGGGTCGGAGCGGGTGGGCAAGGCTGGTGTGGGGGGCCAGCAGCTCACCGAGGCAAAGTACATCAACCTCTCCCTGCACTACCTGGAGCAGGTAGATACATCTGGTTCTCAATGCCCTACGGTTCTGGCCACTAGAGTAATTATAGTCTACCCTGGTAGCTGCTTATTAGCTGTTTATTTGTTAATGTTAATTGTTTATCTCACTTTATTTTCTAGCCTTTACTTTGCTGCTGCACCTCTTGAATTTACCTCCAGGGATCAATAGAGTTTTATCCAATCTTATCTTTACAAAGAGCTTTATGGATAAATCTATATGTTGTTGTTTTTTACAGTATATAGCAACATATCAGGCTGGCTCACTGGATGCATTTCAAATGAATGGCATGTCAGTGTCTGTGTTTCACCTCAATTAAAGACAGTCTCACTACTGTATATAGCTGTAATATTGGCTCTTCCTGTTGGAAAAGGTTATCACGCAGTCTCCCAGCGATTTCATAAGCTTCCTTTCACGTCTGCCTTTTATTAAACCTTTCTTTAATATCCTCTGTTTGCGTCTCACTGTGCTCTCTGTGCTCTCTGTGCTCTCTGTTCTGTTTACTCCCCTCCAGGTCATTGTGGCTCTGTCGGAGAAGAACCGTGCCCACATCCCCTACAGAAACTCCATGATGACCTCTGTGCTGAGAGACAGCGTGGGGGGTAACTGCATGACCACTATGATCGCCACCGTCTCCGTGGACAAGAGGAATCTTGATGTAAGGACACGTTTTACTAAAGCCTGTATACTGCATGAGTCAGTATACCGTATGTTCAACATGAGATATTTCATTGGGTTTCTGTATTTAGGGAACCAATTTGGAGGTGTCCCCCCCCAATGGAGGTGGGGGGGGACAAAAAACAACAATACATTTGTTTAATTTAATGACAATGATTGGATAATGGATGATGATGGTGAATAATTACGCACATTCCAGGCATAATTTACACATAATGGTGTGTGACTGATTCTTACGATTCCCTCCTCTGTTATCCTCAGGAGTCTATCTCTACGTGTCGCTTCGCCCAGCGCGTGGCTCTCATCAAAAATGAGGCACTGCTGAACGAGGAGCTGGATCCCGCTCTGGTGAGACAGCCAGACCCTCACACTGCCTCAGCACTCCACTGCACATGCCAGCCGACCGCCAGACAAACACCACAGAATTCATGACTTAATGCCGCCACGCCACGGCCAGACCCTAGATTGATCAGTGAATAATTGAGAGCGAGTGTCCAAGTGCTCACTGCGACTGAGCGTAACCCACCACGTCCTTACGCATCCCTCTCAGACTTCCAATAGCAAATAGCTTTTTCCCAATATCTGATGGAGGCACGCCTCAGAGCCTGTTTGCATTCTATCATTGTCTTTGTTTACATACCCCCAACTCTGTTATGGCATATTTGATCCCAATACCTCGTGGCCTCTCTATAATGCCTCCAGCTGGAGAGTGTATATATGCTTTGACACGCACCCAGCTACGAAAGCCATAGGCTTAATGCCTGCGTACTGCAGGGGTGACCGACCTGTACCTGTAGGCATTCCTGGAGCAAGATGCCTAACCCCTACCTGCTCCTTAATCCTTGGAATTGTACTCACTGTACGCCCCTTTTGATAAAAGGGCTTTCAAATGACCGTTTTGTAACGTTAGATGTAACAAAATGTAACAAAAAGAACAGATAACATACTCTCACATTCACACAGAACCACACGTCTCCAGTGAAGATTTAAACATTATTCATGACAATGCTGTTTTATTAGATTCTAGTGAATGTAATAAGTGTAAATAGAAAGGCGTGGCAAAATGTAAAGTATTTAAATGCTTCCTCCCCTCCCCTTTGTCACGGTACCTGTTAATCCTAACTTTCCCATAAGTATGTTCAGAAGCTGGTAGTTGCTGTTTGGGCCCTATGGGAAGTTCAGAGTCACCATCAGCATTACAGGATCTGCCCGTGGATCAACTGCTACTGTATTACTGCACACGACTTGGCTGGCCACTTGCAAACCCTACAGAGGTATTTTTAAGAGAGTCTGCGGCCGGCACAGTAATTTTGCCGGAGTCTGGCTGCTCCCAATTGGGTCCGGCCCGGTTAGTGGTCCAGGCCAACTGAGCTCCATGGGCAAACTCCTTGTCTCCGTTTATGGATTTTTGGTGTGTTTCTCATTTCCTTACTCTCATTTCTCTCCCTTTAGTGTGTCTCTGTCTGTCGCTCTCCGTCTGTCGCTCTCTGTCTGTCACTCTCTCGCTCTTTCACGTCCGCTGTGGGGTGAAATATATGATGTCATTAATTTTGGCCTGAGGCGACATTCGAGCCCACTTCTTGGCCTGTCATGTCTGAAGGCGCGCTGTCTGCCACGTTTGCCTGCCCTCTTAATGGATTTGCCTTTCGTTTACCATTCATAATGTCACAGTCAATGTTTGAGACCACACGAGTGCTCTCATGGACCTCGCCGTAGCCTACAGCGTATAAACTTACCTCAATTAAAGACAAACAGATTGTCGGGGCCTGTAACTCATAAAACTAGCAGAAGCAGACAAAACATTTAACCAGCCAGTCATTAGGGATTGGGTGCTGAAAGTGACCTGAGATCATGTGGAAACTAATCCTGCTCCCCCAATCGTCGGAGGAGACTCTACACTGGCTAAGTCTGTCAAGGTAATTTAGCCGCCTCCTCACCATAGCATTTGTCTATCTCCAGCGATGCTGCCAAATGTGCACTCTAGTGAAAAAGGAGAATAATACACGGGGATGCTTAGTGGTTGTTGAGTTAAGCTGAATTGCAGTCCAAATGTTTTTTTCGTTATAACGCCTTGTTTCCTCCAAGGGTCAGGTTAGTTGATCTGCAGTCGAGGGGAGCATGTGTGCCCCTGGTGAGCCTGTAGCTTCCCTGCAGTCCCATGAATACTCCCTCCTGTGTAAGGAGATGGTCCTGATTAGCGCATACCTGCGAGGCAAACAGAAGCCTCCTTCTAGCCCGCCACACAGACATGTTTGGGAAGTGGGTGTGAAAATTCCTGCGGTCGGACTCTCCCCCTCTTTCCTCCCCCTCTCGCTCTCCCCTGTCTTGTCAAAATGGCTCGCGTTCACTAGGACCGAGGCAAAGCGGCAGTTGGCTATACAGTACTGTTGCGGTGGTAGGTGCGGCGCTTTGCTTCATGCCCTTGGCTGTCCACGGTGTCTAACTGACCCAATGCACAGAATGCAATCCGTGTGTTGTTTCGCACTTTTGCGTGTAGTAGCAAAACACTCCCCCCTCATTCTCTATAAAAGAAATGGGGCCTCATAATGGCACCTTGTCTGTGACTACATAATGTATGCATTTAAAGTTTAATCAGCAGATTCCCAGCAAGGCTGGCAGTTTATTACACCTGAGTGTGCGAAGTGCATGCAAGCAGGAAACTCGGTGTTTGTCTCAGTGTATGATAACTCAAAGTTCTCAACCTATTTTAATCAAACTTTGCAGTGTCAATCTGTATATTGTCTTACCTTATACTACAAATGAAACAGCTATTTATTACCAAAAGAATTATGGATCGATGATCGATGATGATGAATTGCAGCTTTAAAAGGCTTGTTCTTTGGAACCAAAACACATGGGATCTATAGACCAGTACCTGTAAACACTGCATAAACCAGGCTAGTATTGCAATGCTAATGTGAACCAATAAACAGACCACACAAGTGTGGTTATTGATTTTTGTCAGAACACTTAAAGGGCTCAGCCTGTGCAAGCACATTCATCCATTCCATTTCATCTCTTGACTCAGAGGATATGATTCTCGCTATTCTGATGGCAAATTTGGCCACATCATAACATTAGACATCACATGGGTATAGCATCTCCCTCAGTGCCTTTCTAGTTTTGTGTTTTTTTCTATGTGTCTCTTTAATAATAATTAATAATTAAAATAATTAAAGAAGCGACAGCAGGTTTATTTAATATAATATACCTACTGAACTTCAAAATTAAGAGATCCCTCCGTTTTCATAATAGGTTAGTATATACAGTAGTATACAGTAGTATTTATAAGGGATTTAAATGTCTCCAACATGTCTGTTGATTCCTGTTCCCATCACGATAAGGCTTGAATCAGACTTGACATCATCAGGTTTTATTTCTAGCGCATGGTTGACTGTTGTGGTTCTGTGGTTCCAGTGTGGGCTCAGCACTGACCAGTGACACAGCTGTGTGTATTACATCAGACCATGGGTGTGTTGGTTCCAAAAAAGAGATAAAGGAAGCGTCTATGGCGAGGATGGCTAACCGTGAGATTTGATCTAGAAAAATATGATATGGGATGTTATATTTGCCTTTTAGTTAGTGGCACTTACCCAAAACCACATAGTTGTAGGCTGTTTCTTCTCAAGAACTTAGAGTTAACAATGTCTGACTTGAATGTAGCTCTTGCTCCAGAAGGGCTGGCTGCCTGAAGAGACACTATTTTGCTCAGTTAGTTCACTTAAATTAACCTTTGCCAAGGGTCAGGGGTTTGCCTTCTCTGACCCGTGGCTCCATAGCAGCTTTGTGTCTTTGTGTTGCCACATTAATTTTGTTGTGTTTGTCTACTGTGACAGTTCAAGTGTCAGTCTCATGTGGGAGATTGTGGTGTGGCCTTTGAGGAAAAACAACCTTCACAATTTCTTCAGTTGGTAGTTAAATATGCTATTGTTTTGTGTGCCCCCCCACCACCACCACTGTATTGTCATTTCTGTGTGATGAAGGGCCATTCAGGTTTTATATTAGGTCAATTTTTCCACTGATTTAGCAAACGTATGCCTATTTTACAGATCTTGTAAGACTAATGTAAAGTCATCAAAACATTCAGTATCTACGATCAAGTAATGGCACGCTACATTCATTGTGGTTACTATTAACACACTATGAGGCACCATCTTACATTGCATCATAGTTGGGCCTCATGTGGAACTTGTGTGTCACCTCTAACCTCTTGGCCCTAGTGGATACCAGATGATCTCCTCCTAATCCCCCTTTAAGGGAATACAGACTTGCTGAATTGTCGAGTTAACATTTTCTACAAAGTAGCTAGTAACCACATAGAAGAAAACGTACTAGACTATACTTTTGTTCTCCTCAAACAACAATTTGCTCAGCGTAACAGCAAAGAATGATTAATCAGAAACGTAAACTATAAACTATTCGGCATAATTCCATCACAACAACCATTCATGTTGTCAGGATTAAACACAGGGACTTTATCCATGACCTGAACCTGCTAATCCCATGGCTGCTGGTTCGCTAGTCGCCAGATGATCCCTTCCCAGACTGACATGGAGCCATCTAGGTGTTGACCTCCCAAGGCATGGACCCTTGGATGAGGGAGAACCACTAGCTTATCTCCAAACATCAAAGGTTACATCTTAGGCACAGCCAGTGCCCATGGCACTGTTACTTTAACCTGTCTCTTTTTTTGACATGCCTCAAATCAACGATAAAAGCCCGTGCAAAAGGGGCCAGGCCTCCAATCATCATTCTGTGCCAAGATCTAATCAAAAATTCCCCATTTAGATGCAAGCATTGGTCAGCAGGTACTTAACACAGCATCCAGAAATGTCTTGCTCTCTGGTTAAACCAGTAGAATCATATTTCTGTAATCTGCAGTCATATTGTCTCCCCCAGAATCACCATCTTAAAATGAATGTGCATTCTTGCTATTATTACTGTTTTTATGCTAAGATGGCTATCTGAGTTCTGGCCTGAATACTGGTTCGAGAATATGTCTGGGCTTGGCGAGGTAGCGTTTTTGTTTTAAATATACGGTAACTGGACCCGAACAGCGGTGGCTGGGGGCAACCGGCCCATTGGCTCGGCACTCAGGCCTTAACCAGACACGTGCAGACAGACGGAGGCGGGAGGCTTCTTGTGTTCCTCTCTGCCACCATAGCTGGTTAATGCTATTTAGTGTTTTAGTGCGGTACCAGAGCTTCCTGTGTTCTCCTGCTGGAGCATCCAGTTGTCTGGATTCACTTAGATCTGTCCTCAAAATGCCCCATGAGCCGCAAGATCCCTGTGTGTGTGTGTGTGTGTGTGTGTGTGTGTGTGTGTGTGTGTGTGTGTGTGTGTGTGTGTGTGTGTGTGTG
>JAOEHI010001378.1:0-41283 GCA_025447815.1 Percopsis transmontana
ACGGTAGCACTTTGGATTCCTCACTTGTGCTTTCTCACTTCCACGCTCCCTGTTTATCTGTCTTGTTATATCTTGTCTTGGACTGTTCTGCTCTCTCTCTCTCTCTCTCTCTCTCTCTCTCTCTCTCTCTCTCTCTCTCTCTCTCTTTCTCTCTCTCTCTCTCTCAGGGATACAACATCCATGTCACAAAGTCTGTAAAACCAGAGCCTGTGCAAATGAAAGACATCATCTCCTGTAGTGGAGGCAGCTTTCTACCCAAGATGCCCTCATCTCACAAGGTAATCACTGAGCACACGCTAATTCACTGTAAAATAACACCAAGCGTTTGACTTGAACTTGCTGCATTAAATGTATAATATGTGTGTGTGAAGATGACAAAATATGATTTCAATCTCAACCTGCCCCTTTTACCTGTTGGTGTCTTGATTGCCCTCCTCCTCCCCTCTCTCTTTCTACCATATACCCTCCCCAGGCTCAGACACTAGTAGTCTCTTGTGAGGAAGACTGGGCCCTGTGCGGCCCAGCGCTCTCTGCCTCTCTGCCAGTCGTCAGCGCTGAGTTCATCCTGACCGGAATCCTCCAGCAGAAAATAGACCTTATCACTCACACCCTTCCGGCCCCTAATGCTGTCCCCCAGCCTGCAGGAGGCAAGGGAAGGGCCCGAAAGAAAATATAGCCTCTTTGAGCTACTGAAAAGACACATGGTTATTCACAAAGACCGTGTGTGAGCTAGTAAGCTGACCTACAAGTACCTGGGTACGGAAATGAATAGACGATAACAGTATCCTTCTGTCAAGTCCAGTTTACCCAAATCAGAACTGTGTTGCCATTTCACAAAACCACCTCAGAATGTACGTTAAGAGCCAGTATGCATTATTGTATTTATTAAGAGAGCAAGCAAGCTCTGTTGGAGCTATGCAGTATTAATGCACCTTTCCCTCCATTAAAAAGCAATGGCTAGCACTAGCTGGTACATTTTCCCTGTCTTTTAAGCCTTTCCATTCTGGCAGTCCATTGTTAATCATTTTGTAGTTCTGTTAAAAATGTTTGTAAAATAATGAAAATTAGAATAGTAAGTGGCCTGTATAAAGTGATTTCCTTCATACCTTAACTACTAGCCTTGTTTTAAGGCTTAATGACCTATTTCTTCACATTTTAAGCCAGCCTGTGAATCGGGCTGCTTATAAATATCTGAATGTATTTGTATACCTAAATGATTCTCTTATGATTAAATATACATTTGAATACAGTATCTATCTGTAGTAATTTATTTTTAAAAAATTATCTTAATATAGACCATAAAGGCCTTATGGTCTATTTATTGTCAGTTCCTTCCACTGAATTGAAAATATATTGTGTTAAAAATAATAAACCACTCCATAGAGAATGAGAACGTTTAAAATAAGTAGGACAACATTATTCATATTAATCTGTATGCTAAATTCATATGGCAGTTAATGTAGGCTATATTACATTTTATATCTATAATTTGGGCTTAACATTTCAGACGTGTTAGTCTTTTGTTACTGTTGAACGTGTTTTCATTAGATCTGATTTTCATTAAATATGTAGTTGTTGGAATCTGCGCCTTTCTGCGCCAGTTCCGCATGTTTTTTTATGGAGTGGAAAGTAGGAGGGAAAACTGTGTCCAAGTCTAATAAGCTTTAATTATAAATCAAGAATACAAGTACAGAATTCTGGGTCATCAATCGCTAACCGATAACAAGTCATCCGTCAGGTCATGAAGTCTGACTGCCTAAGCTTGACCCAACATTATATAGTCTCAGGAGGGCGGGGAAACTGGTCAACCTACATTTACAGCATTTAGCAGACGCTTTTATCCAAAGCGACTTACAATTGCATTGTTCTATTACATGGAGCAGATAGGGTTAGGCGTCTTGCTCAAGGTTGCTTACAGGTAAGCCGACTCTGGGGCTCAAACCCACGACCTTACGGCTGGGAGTCCAACACCCAGACCACTAGACTATCCTGACCACTAGACTAACCTATATTTTCTATATTAAGGAGTTGCTTTATCTGTGCAAAGGTGTAGCAGCCTCTCATTGGCTGAGATTCTCCACTCCCTTGCGGTCGTCCCCGCAGCTGTGGTGGCATTCCTCTCCGGGTCATCTCTTGAAACCCAACACTGCAGTGGGGGGTCTCCTGCCTGCAATTACCTATCCTATTGTAATCACACTCACACTGTATTCATTCCTGTCCTACGCCCATCCAGACTCTAACCCATAACAGAATTCTTCTCACTAAACACAATTAAGAAATACATATTTGTTCTTTATTGATTACAAACAATTGATCTGACTAAACACTTTAAGCTAACGTTAGCTGCTATAAAATAATAAACCAGAAAATATATATTTCCACATAGTGGAGGCCATTTCATTCTTAGCAACTTTAGAGCAACATTCAACTGTCGACTCGAGGTAATCCTAACGTTATCTGGGAGATCTCTGGTTTAACATTCTAATGTTGGTGCGGGCATGCTGCTGCTGGACAAATACATAATTATTTTGTCGTGCTCAGGAATTTACGTTTCGATCGAAGAGCAAAGTCAACGTTTTAGGTCCGTTCTTCCACCACAATGGAAACAGAAAGGCTGAACGGGCCGATTAGGGGTCCGTTTGTGTAAACGCTCCTGAGATAATTGTGTCTCATTGGACAAATTGTAAATAATTTTCATACATTTTCATTCTTTCTTTTTATTGTCTACACTGTAGTGGTGTGTTCGTTGTAATACTTATTTACGTAAAAAGCCACATACGTTGATAGTCGAAAAATCCCCACACACATGAGAAAGGTGCCTTGAGAAATGTGCCCGATGTTTCCCGACATCACTCGAGTGGCTCCGAGGGTGAGCAGAGCCCGACATATTCTGAACATCTTCCAAATGTTTAGCCCTAGTCGTGAAGAGCTGCTCTTGGGGGGGCGAGGTTGAAGAGAGGGAGACGGTGAAAGAGGAAAAAGGAAACGTTATATTTTAATTCTGCGGGTATCTCAGCGTTTTCACAGCTTAATGTCAAATCGGGCATTTAAAGGTATGTGATTTGAAAAGATACAAGTCTCAAATACATATGGAATAATGTAAAATCGAATTTGCATGGTGCACGACGGGTTAAATTTTGCAGTTTTTGGTATATGCGCTTTTCCAGGCTATGCTATCCGAAGGTGTCTGGACATTGGGCAAGTCTTTAATTATAAATTGACACAGTATTATGGTCTGCAGGAAAGGTTTGATGATGTGAAATCGAACTATTTTTGCTTAAGGATATTCACCCGGCTTTTTAGGGATGCAGAAAGTAGCCTATTGCAGTAGGCTATTTTCTAATTATTGATATTTTCTAATTATTGAAGTAATTGAACCTTTAGGCCCAATAAACGTGGAAACGTGGATGTGGTTTAAGTTATTAATATCCTTAATCACAGACGTAGATTATTAATTGCTGCTGTGCTGCAGTGTCAAATCTCTTGACAGGCTATTCGTATTATACCATGCTATAGCCTACACGCCGTTCTTTTTCTCAGTTTCGACACTGTAAATGTAATTTTGTTTTTATCATGGTTCCTGCATCAATGATGTGGGACGATGCCCACTCGTGCTCTGTCGCCCCCGCCTGCAGTATGCTGACATTTACACACTATTTTAGCAGCATACCGGCGTCTGTAATTTATGCATAATGATCCCACATTTTTTGACTGAACCGAATACAGGTGCTTCTGTCACATTTATGCCATAACATTGTCAGCTTTTTTCAACATTCACCATAGCTTCATCACCTGCACCCCTCCTTCCCAATGGCTACTGATTTTATATGATCTGACAGGTTCAAGCAGTAGGCTATGGTGGGAAGCCTAATATTTCTTTAGTTCAATGTTCTACAGTTTTCCAAGGGAGTGCTATGCTTAGCAACTCAGTCATTCTAAATAGTTACGTTGTCGTGACAATATTGTATTCCGTGTTATTATGGAGCCTCTTCTCCTTGTTATATGCCATATTCAGCTGTGGTCATGACTCTGCTAGAGTTTTGGAAAAATTATTTTACATTTTTGCCAATGAAGAAATCTTGGTAATAATTCAGCGACTTAGCCAGTAATGCATTTGTGTCCTGCTGTCCTGGTGCAAAGATATATTTAAAATTATTTTTTAAAAACATGTCCAGGCCTCATGATTTATAAATGCCTGGTGTTAAGAGAAGAGGCCAGAGGAATATGTGCACAGGCGTGTGATTTTTTTTATGCTGTTCTTCGATGTGCATTGTCGCTGTCATAGCTGTTCCTCAGGTAAAGTCATTTCTTGTAACCCCAACCCCCCAACAAAAACAAAACAATAGTTTGAGAGGGAATGAGAAATCATGAAGAAAATGACACAGAGCTAGCTTTGTCAGGTCACCACATCTGCAGTCATTGAAGGCTTTTCCGCCTCTTTAAAGTCCTGGACAAAGACCTGTCTGTCCCCCCCATCCTCCCAAGTAAGCAGTGAGTCTCCGACTTCAGACAGGCAGGGGCTTTGATTTCCTGAGTAGGATGCACTGACCGGGATTATATAAGAGAAAGAGGTGGAGAGGGTGAAAGGGGCTTGGATGGGAGAGAGAGCATGTGATAAGATGGAGCTTGACAAAGAGAGGTAGGAAGAGAGAGGACAGAGGTGTGGCTGAGACGGGCGGGACAGAGGCAACAAGGAGACGTAATGGGGGGGCGAAACTTTCTCAGGACAGTGGGAAAAATTGGGAAAATAGACGACAAGAAGGTCGAGCCCAGACACGTAGAATTTAGGGATGTAGAAACAATGGTGGGAAGAGGGGAGGGAGGGAGATGGATGGCAGATGGCGTATTCTGTCTGTGTCCGGTAGCCCATGGTTAACAGCCAAGAGGACACTGGAGACGTGCGGATGCATGTGTGTGTGTGCTAGCGCTCACCGAGGCGCACTGTAGAGTCTGCTTTTCTGAGTACACACTCCAATGAAGGGGAAGATCTCAGCAGACTGGTCATAATCTGCCAATAAAACCCAGATAGGACAAACATCAAGACCAACCAAAATCCACAAACTCAGCCCTCACCGACATTTGGGCCTTTTTGCCTGGGTGTGCCCGGCCCCGCAGGGATCCATCCCTCACCAAACCCGCCCTCCCCACTGTGGTGAGGTCTTTATATTCATTAAACATTAGATATCCACAGCCATGGGTTTTGACTCATCCATAATGCATTCATGTCAAATGAGGATTCAAAAACAGGAAGTATAAAGCAGCCTGTCCAAAAATAAAGACGTGGAACAGCAGCGTTATGAAATTTCAATGTTATTTGAGCTGTGTAGGAGACCATTGCAGAGCTCCAGGGTTCTGCGGTTCTACTGTGTGTTGTGAGTGTGACCCTCGCTTTGTTCCATCTTTTGTTTCAGAGGTAGCCTGCTAAAATCTGTGGTAGTTTAGGCTCCCTGCCCAGTATGTGGTTAGACAGTAGTTGGCTGACAATGACCTGCTGGCCAACAAGCATGGTTGTCAGATTATGGCTGTTATGAAATGATTATGAAATGTTAATTGTTCCCATTAGACAATCGGAGACGATGGCCATCCTGCTATATACCAAGACACACAGTAGCTACAATATACTGACCTATAGATGAAAGATAGACACAAACACAGAGAAAAGAAAGAAAGACAAAGGCACACAGACACAAACACGCTGATTTTTTTATTTTGCTAGGCACTCTTTCATTTCCTGCAGGATTGTTTTTACACGTTCGCAGTGTCATAATGTCCTCATGTGAACATTGCAGGTTTTGTCTCCACGCTCAGTGAATGTAAACCCCAGCAAAATCCTAATGCACAATTCTCCTGATGGGTTCCCTCGAATGCCTTGGCACAGCTGAACGCAGCTCCTGTACAACCTTGCTATTTCAGTGGCCCGTTTAATAAGGATTCCTCTCAACACCTGTATAGGGTTTTTTGTGGTGGATACTTTGCTGCTGAAACATGGCCAAACAATTGGGCTCGTCCCCAAACTTCCAGTTATCTCTATTGTTAAAGTTTTAAATCAGGCATCTCCAGGGGCACCTAATCAATAGTCTATAGACAGTCCTAGGTACGCAGGTACGCCTTTTAATCCGTGTTCACTATGATGCTACGGTGTCACTTGTTAGTATGTTAAAGAAAGATGTCGGTCTGTCTTTATTGCTCCTTTATTCTTAAGCATACATTAACAGATTACCCTGACTTTAAATCGAATGGAGACATGCAATTAAGATATAATGAGATTCTCATTGCTTTTCTCAACAACACTTGTGCCACAGGCTATATTTGTGTCTGTGGCCAGTAATACTCTCTGTGCAATGGGTGCAACATTGAGTTTGCAGGGGCAGCAAGATTTACTGCAGATAAAATATCTTCAGGGATGCTTTTAGATAGATAAAATGATAGATAAAAAAGACAGTCAGAGAAAGAAAGAAGTAAATGGGGCAGCAAGCACATTCAATGCTACATGCTACAATTCATTTTGTCATTCTTCGTGGGCATAATAGAGTACTTGTAATTGTACTGTAGGTCCCTTTGCATGAAGGGTCTGCTAAATGACATTCTGCGACTATTGGGTCAGTTAGTTATTTAGTTTTCACTAGATACCACAGGAGATGCCACAGTCTCCACTTAATGTGCTGCTAGGCACCTTACCACACAGAGTTGGGAAATGGCAGGATTATCCATTTAGAATTATAGCAGGGCTTCAAAGTGATCACGTAGCTGCTATCACAGGCGTCTTGGAAGTGCAAGGGGGTGTGCTATGAATCTTCAAAGATAAATTGTCTCAGCTTTGACAAAAAACTTCCTCCAGTCAGAGGATAAGATACTTGAAAATTCATACTTACTGCAAAAGCACAGATACCTTACTAAAATATGACTTAAGTAAAAGTCGTAAAGTATCTGACATACAGTAAGTATCAAAATAAATGTTCTCATGAATGTATTTAAAACAATACTGGCTTTTTGTTAAAATTATTATTTCCTGTTCATGGTACGCAATGAACCAGAAAGTAAAAAAATGTCCAACCTCAGTTGACTTCAGTTTTTTCTCTCAAAAACATACTTCTAAAGCTGATAGGTATCTCTACTGGCAGTATCTATTCTCAAGATTTGTTGGTACACACATTCAAATTATAAATGTTTAATTTAAGATATATTTGTGGTCATGAGATCCCAACTAACATGCATGTTGAAAACCTGCAAGTCCCAGGACATTGTATCTCTAATACTACAATGTTTTAAACAGATTTTATCACAAGATTTTGTGTCTCAGACATTTATACATTCATCCGATTCAATTTTGGTTTTTCTAGATAAATTGAAAGTACTTATAATTTTATATTTAAATGTGAAACTTCACTACCTTATCTGTGTTTCTCAGAATTATTTTATTTGTTAGAATTAGGATGTCTTGCTACAGGATCATTGGATGATATTGTATCATCCAGTGATGTCATAATCATTATCCAGCTATGACTAGGGCTAGGCAATACAATGAGGCCATGGAATATCTGTCATTTGCCATCAGCTGACCTCCCCCAACGCAAAATATAAGTAACAGAGCTGCACTACCACATCACTCCAGCAGGGGGAGGGGAAATAATTAATAAGCTGATCTAGAACATGGGTGGATCACCTGGTTAGGATCTTTACTGTAATGTGATGTTTTGTGTCTTTTGTGTACTAGTAATTAGTAATTAAGTAATAATAAATAAATAGGAGAAATTATAAAAAGAAACAGTAAACAAATGAGATGACATTTGCTGATTTTCTTTCATTACAAACCTCTGACATTAAAATTAACTATTTTCTTGCTCTGTGTAGACATAGGTGAACCAGTCAAGATGATGAAATTTAGTGTTGCAGCATTAAGCCTTCTGCTTACCACAGGTAAGCAAAAATGTGAAATTTAGTGCAGTGAATTTAGTGCTTGCTTTATATTTATACAGTGTTGGTTGACTATTATATAAAATAAAAAATACAGCATGCAACCAAGATTGTACGAATACAGAGCTTGACAGATGACACAGCTATTACTATTATGAACTACAAAGAGCAAATAATTTAAAATCACTACATTTTCTCATACATATCTTATATTTGTTCTAGCACTTTCTGCCCCTTTGAAAGGTAAGCATTTACTTTTACTTTATTTATTACTTTATTTTATATTTTGCTGATTTCCTTGTGTCTGCAGAGTCAAGTGTGCACTATGACCATTCATTGCTGTTGCTCTGTCTGAGAAATATATTGAATCTTGAATTTCGACCTCGTGCTGGATCAATATATCATATGTTATACTGCCGATATTTGGAAACAATTGCTGCCAAAAACAAATGATGTTTTCTTGTTCCCTATTCTGCTCCACCCAGTCAAAGAGGAGTCGCAAACTCTGTTCCATGGGGGAGACTTCCACATTATGCTGCACTCCCTAGGGGAGGAGGTGACATTCGTTTCCAGTTCTGTTCCAACGTTGACGGGTGTGGTCCTGATGCGGGGAGGGAAGGTCATCAACCCGAGGGCCAAACTCAACCTCTACCTCAGCCACCTCATCGTTGACAATGTGGACGAGGGGGACGAGGGACTTTACACCGTGAAAAACCCAGAGACCCCCGAAGATGTTCGGCGCATCACGCTCATTGTCCGAGGTATTTGGTTGATTAATAATAAGTGAGCATCTCTTGAATATATTGATTATTACAGCAGCAGAGCATAACTTGGCAAATTGGCGGCCACTCTGGTCATGAGACGCAACTGCACGCTGCGCGTTTTTGCAAGCTTGACTTTCAGCAGCTCTTTTCATTTATTTTTCTTTGCTATGGTTGCAGAAATCAGAGGAGTAGCTTTTTTCAATGACAGAAAAGCAGAGATCAGCATTTTACTGGACCATAAGAAACATTGTCCTGTGCATCCATGATAAATCAGTTCATTACCTGACATATTACACTGTCAGAGACCAGCCTCCCTTGTTGCATTGTTTTCACATTATATGAGGTCCATTCACTAACCCCCTGAGATGTGAAGACAGCGGAACTTGACCAAAGTCAAGCAACACATTTAAAAGCTGACGCTTTTTGGTAAACCTCTAACTACATGTGGAATTAGAATGATGGGATAGAATACTCTATCCAGGTGCCCTTTCCGTGCTTTCAAGACTGGTCAAATAAAGAAGATCCTACCAGATTAGGTGGTGTACACAGGTGTACATTTCCTCAGTGTTTTTACTTACAGTAAGACAAACTGAAATCTGTAACTCTGAGATGTGTTTTGTCAACACATCGCTTTTACATGTTTTAACACCTTTTAGTAATCTTATTAGTTAAGGGAGAGCTTCAGTTGTGCATTGGCTGGACGTAAGCGGGCAACATCTCCAAATCTAGTATAACCAGCTGTCCTCCAACTAACCGGGACGTTAGTCAGGTCAGCATCCCAACCTCACATCCTGTTGTCTCTGGGATTGTTAGAAATCACAGTACTGTTAACCCGGTATTATGACTAGTGTGCTCGAAAATTGCCCTCAGCATCTCAATTTGTTGTGAGGCGAGACATGCACACACACATACAAACATATTATCACACAGAGGGAAGTGATCACTACTCTGCAGATAAGGACAACTGTAGTGTTATGTGAAAACGGTGCCATCTGGAGCCATCAACGTGTGAATATGGGGTGAAGGAGGGTTGTGTGTGTGTGTGTGTGTGCACCTGTGTGTTCATGGAGTGAAAGAGCAAGCAGCAAACGGCAGGCAGTAATTATGGAGCTCTTTAACCACCTCCCTCCATGTTGTTTTCCTGTCTTAATCTTGTCTTTCTTTCTTTCTTTCTTTTTTTCTTTCTTTCTCTCTCTCTCTCTTTCTTTTTATTTCAAACGCTCCACAAGCCATATGTTGCTCTCTTTTATATTCTCTTACTTTATTATCTCCTTCATGTCAGTCTAACTGTAGCAATTACTCTTTTTCCCTTCGCTTCACCTAAAACGTGTAATTTCTCCCCCTCACTTCTTTCTATTCCTATCCAGTAATAATCGTGTAATTATCTTTTTTTTTGCTAATAAAAACGTTTGCCAACCTATTTTTGTCTTCTAGATTGTTCCAACGAGGAGAATGTTAAGTACGGGGACAACTACCACATTCAGAGTTTAGGAGTGACTTATCCAATCACGCTGGAATACAGGCCCCTCGCTGTGGAGGCCAACCTCACGTCTAAGTAGGATGATTACAGTCATTTCAGTTTACTATTAATATCATATAATCTTAGATTTCAGGATTTGATCTAAATAGTAATAGCTTCACCCAGTCGATTAGTGGTTGGTTCTAGTTACCCTTTTGGGTTAATAATGTCCTATTTTGTCTTCTGTTGCGTTGCCATATCATATTGAATTGCATCATATCGTATCTTTATATGGGGCACCTACCATTCTATATTTGACATGGTATGCTGAAGAAGCTTTGCCCAATATGTTTATGCATTTTAAGTGTGGTTTAGCGGACTTATGGTCTCAAATCAAATCATATGGTATCATATTGCATTGTATTGTATCGCAATTTCGACTTTGCTTTTATTTGCTTCCCAGTTAACCACACGCACTCTTGGAAAACAGTTATCAGACCGATATTAGTGATCTAAATCAGGGAGTTCTTAACAAAAGAATTACAATCTCGTTAGAATTAAGTTCTATCTCATCTTATCTCTCTGCAGCCCTGCTCAGGTCCTGTTGACCAGTACGGGGGTGACACGCGATGGGTACCAGGGCCGTATCAGTGTCAACGACCGCTCCGTCATACTCAGTGCTGTCACTGGTGCCGACGAGGGGAGCTACACCCTCAGAGATGCCGAATTTACGATCAAGAAGAAAATCTGCCTCAATGTCAAAGGTAAGAGGATAAAGACTATGAGATGAATGACCATATATATTTGTGTGACTATCAGGCCCTCTCTTCCCATCTGCCATTAGGATTTATGTATGTAAAAACCTGAAGACCTTAATGGAATTCAACTTATTGGAATAAATTAGGCTTTGAACACCAGTTGTAAGCTATGCCTAAGCCTTCTCTTCTGTTCTATTTTATGGTTGTTCTCAGAAAACCAGAACTTTGTCCGGTTGCCTCATGGGGGATCCCTGAAGATTAACACGATCCTCAACAGCACCTTGGTCCATCTCTATTACAGCTCGGACTACGACTCCAAACGCCACCTGATCATGGACAAAGGAGAGATCACCAGTGTAAAGCTTGCCTCCCTTTTCTCTAACCCTGCGCCTCTTCTGCAATTATGTTCACATCATCATTATATTTGTAATATTTTGGCACTAATGTCACGTCACGTACGTTGGATTCCAGGCCCAAAGTGAGCTGGGCATGGAGGGTCGGCTCTCTGTGGAGGGTTCCCTGGTCATCCTGGAGTCGTTCAAGGGGGCAGATGCGGGCCATTACAGGGTTACCGACTTGCTGAACTTTCCTGTGTCCAGCATCTATGTGAAATTAGAGCGTAAGTAGAAGGTCTGGCAGGGTCGAAGGGACAGAATGGGTGGAGATGCAGTTACCAGCAGCTGAAATAGCTAGCTAGATATCTAGCATACTAACTAGATAGCTAAGATAGATAGATAGACAGACAGACAGACAGACAGACAGACAGACAAAGATGCTACATTGCGAGAATATATACTGTATATAATGCAGTAAATCCTGCTGCATAACAGTAGAAGAAGAATATGATTCAATAATGGAAAGATACACCCCCCCCCCAACACACACATTTTTGTGTCAATTAAAGGTCAGTTAAGTAATTCCTTTCTCCTTTCCTTTCTACCCTGTCTCTCTCGCTGTCTTTCTCCACGCAGCCTACAGGCTTCCCTCAGTGCTGGTGGCAGTCATTGCCCTGTGTGGCCTGCTGGTTTTGTTGCTGCTGGTATGCCTGCTGTCTTGCCTGATTAAAGTGAAGAAACGGGCCAACAGGGCCGCTGCACTGGAGAAGATTGCCCAAAAAGCTGGCAAGGAGGACGAAGGAGATGCCTTCAGACAGGTGGGTGGGAAATGTAGACTACTGTGGACAATGTAAATCTGAATAGTGTCCTAAAGGGGATTGATGTTCAATCATGAATGATGGATTTATGTGTGTTAACAGGTGGTTAAGAACATCACCCAGCTGAATGAGGATTCTAAACATTCCCAGGCTGACAATACAGAGAAGTCCCAGAGCACAGAGGTGGATATTAAAGTAAGTATACAGTATTTGTAACATTGAGCGAAGGACAGGGTTGCATGTCACTGTTGTTTTTTTTGCCAGAATATGTTTTCAAACGTACTGTTTTCTTTATGTGCCAGGGTCTAGAGGTTTCCTCTAAGGAGGTTGGCATGGGTAACCTAGAGTCCAGCGACTCGGGGGTGGGGTTTAACACTACTGCTCTCCCATTGGACACCGACACTGACGCCCCAGATCAAGTTCCAGACTCCGAGGCCGCGAGCCTCTCGATCGCCCCTGAGACCAAGTCAGCCCCTCCTCCTGCTGCAGAGATTAAGCTTACTCCCGTAGCTGAGATAAAGCCTAGCCCAGTGATGGAAAGCAAACCTAGCCTTGCTCCTGAGACCATGAAGACTCCTGATCTGCCCTCTGAACCAAAGCTGGAGGTGCCCAAACCAGCAGATGTTAAGCTCAGCCCAGTCCAGACCCCTGAACCCATGCCTGGTTTGAGTCCTGTTCCTAAGCCAAGCCCCAGTGATGATGCCAAGACCCTAGAGCCAAAGCCTGCTCCCAGCCCAGAGCCTAAGCCAAGCACACCCCAGGCACATCAAACCTCCATCCCACCAGCTGAATCTAAGCCTGCCCTGACAGTCTCCCCAGAACCACCCAAGTCCAACACAACAGAACCTATTCTTATGACCAACGGCACGCCAGAACCAGCGCCAGCGTCCAAGCATAGTCCGGAGCCTGCTCCAAAAGCAGCCCCTGCTAAAACCCCTGAGATTGAGCTGAATTCTGCCGGTCCAGCTCTCGAGGCCAAGGTGGAGGCTCTGGCTGAAGAATCCTCCACTGCGACGTCCACTTGAGAACAGCTCTTGCACCTCGCCAAGGGAAACCCCACAAATCTTCTGCATCTACCACCACTGTAGACAATCGAACACCCCCTAGCAAATAATGAAGACACCACAGCTAATGGGGCGGGGACCTAGGTTTATAATTAACACTTCTAATGCCTGAACATAATAGTAGCTTGATAATGATATCTTACTTGTCTGTAACTAACTCTTAACCTTTGAGACTTTTTTAATTCACAGAAACAGTTCACGTAACTAAAATTATACAATCAGTACCTTTGTCGACAAGTTTATTTGTTTAGTCCTTGCAGCATTATACTGAGGCTGTACACTCCTTTATAGATTGGTTACTTCAGAGTATGACTGCCAAACTGCAAATAAAATCCTTTGCAGAGTTTACAGATGACACACTAACCTTACAAAAAGTCTTTTCTAACATCTTAAGGTGGACAGAATGGTTTACAGGCATTATGGTACACTGTAGAATCTACATTTGAACTCAAATAATCGTTTGTTTCCAAACTGGATGCCTGCTCTGCTAAACGCATGTAGATGTAAACAAGCATGAATACTTTTCCAACCATTCTTTCAACCTGATATAACGAAAATTCCTCTCAAACTCAAACTTTCTTTTACTTGGAAAACATCAACAAGCTGCGAATGAAAGTTCTAGTGACTATCACAAGCAAAGGAAGGCATTTTCAAAGTGGCTTTATGAAAAACGAAACTGGTTCATGTGTGCTTCTTCTGTCGTATATGGTCATCTACAGCTTAGAAACACCTATGCTATAATATCATACATAATTAGAGCATGGCATTATCTTAACTAATATAAATTGTACGTAGCGTACTGGCACGCAACCATTAATGATGTCTTAGGTTATGATTTTTGGTTTGATTTCCCCATGTATATACGTATGTGTTTCATAAACAGACGTCTGGAAGATATCTGGATCAACTGCTTACTGTTTTTGGATTGTTGCTGTATGTCCCTATGTTTCTAAGAACCCCCATTTATTGTACCATTTAGGAGGAAACAGGAGCCTACAGACTGTCCAATAACATGATCACTTGTAATATATACTGTAACGTTTGCGATATTTGATCAATTCTACTTGATCAATGGTACCTGGCCAAACATCATCTGTTATCCTTTTCAGACCCTATTATAATCAAAACAAATTCTTGATTGTTAGCTTTGAATTGCTTTACCAAATGCCACTGATAGTAAAAAAGGGTTTAGGTATGCAGATCTGTAATATAACTCAATTTAATGATAGTGAATTCTAACACAATGTGTTGATAGATTTCTGCTTGACAAAGGCATATCTCTACCTCATATTGTATTGTAACTGACCGCTTGCAAACCAATATGAGCCTTGGTTTGGTGCACTACAATCAATATAGGTGTTAAGGATTTCTGAGAGAAGCACAAAACAAAAGCCATGAAAATGAAATCAAAATATCAGTCAAGTGTATGATTTTTTCAGGCAATTGCTTTTCCTTACTTTAGTGGTTTCTAACAAATAAAATAAGATGTAATCGCAATATACAAAGCTATATCAGATAGGTATAGAAATATAATACAATAATAAATTAACACAGTACACAAATCTAACAAAAAACATTGAATCAAGGTGCCTAATATTTTGGTCTATGTTAAATAAAATACTAACGATGAATTTGCAAAATCTATTTTGCTAGTTGTTGTAATTTATCTAATAATTATTAGTCTTAACCCTCGTGCAAATCACTTCCAGTCATGTTCTGCCCGAAAGAATTTGGCTATACCAAAAGCAGAGTTTATCTACTTACTCAAACAAACACACACATACATACACACACAAACAAAATCCATTCCTTGTCCCACCGCTGTGTAGCCTTGTAAATATTGCATGTGTAAGCCAGTCTTCCCTCTAAGGTTGAATGTTTGTAGTTTTTAGAATGACTGTTATATTATATTTGATATGTATTAAAAAATATATAATCAAAATATCTCACCACTACAGAATATAGAATACATACCTAAAGTATATACTACATATGCTAGTAATATCTAACTTCTTGACCTTATTTATGAATCAAATATTGTAAAATCCATCAAGGCCTACATTAGATCTATAGACTCCACTGTATTATCTTCTAATATTGCCTTTCCAAACTGATGTTAATCATAGCATAACTCACAGTATTTAAATATTGTATTAAAATAATTAACCTGTCACCTTACAGTAAGATAATGCAGCATGCCCATGAAATACACAGGCTTTTGTTAATTGTTTTTTAATTTTTTAATTTGTTTGTTTAAACAGGGAGTGAAATTGAATGTGTTGAAAGTGTGTGCCTGTAACGTATGCGTGTATTTTCATTATATTTTCATGGGCGTATGTATGTGTTAATCTATGTATAGTCTTTACAGAATGAAACTATTGTCTGTATTTCATCTATTGTGAGTAAAGTATCCATGCGCCTGTTTGTATAGTATTGCAATGTGAAGAAGAAATGTGCTGTCTTTTAGCAATGAGTGTGAATATGTTTAACACCACAAGAAAACTGTTAAGATATTACAACTGAGGTGAGGTGCTCATTTTGTTTTAGTGCCTAAGATATTCATTGGCTACTGGGGCTATATTATGATATCAGACTACACCCAAATTGTATCTTTTTCGTACATATTTGGGCGACGCACAGACTGTATGTGCACCTGACTGCTCAGTGTTGTAGAAAATATGTGAAAGAATGTACGCATAAAACAATGGTTTGGAAATCACTAAGGTACAGATTGTTTGCACTTAATATTGAAAGGCTAAAGTTGAGAATTCAAAACTTGATATGTCTGAATGTCAGGGTTGTCATGAACAAAGAAAAAACACAGTAAGTGTTGTCTATGCACAGGTAAGAGTGTGTTTCATTTCATCAGTTAATATATTGCACAGTGTGAGTATATAAGTTTACAGCAGCTGTTAATGGATGCTAAAAGCTTTGTGTTGGTAGCCACAAGGATTAGTTTAACACCACTCTAGGGTAGGGTATATGATATTGAGTAAGCTGTTTATACTAAAACAGTAATATGATATACAAAAGCAGTGTGTTATAGTGATTTTAGGGCACAAAAGAGCAAGACCTTTGATTGGAACATAAAAAAATCTCAAAAAACGATCAGCGCAATGGGGGTGGGACTCACTGTAAAAAAGCAGTTGCTGGTTCAACACCAACCTGATACCCCGCTAGCAGAAATGTCTGCTGTCCTAACCATCCGCACTCCTATCACTATGATCCTCAGTGTTTACTTCTACCCTGGGTGTGATGCACTGCACACAAATGTTTTTTGTATAAAGACACTTTCTTTATTTCATGTCTAAAGAGATACTAAGAATAAATGAAAAATGATGACACTTGGTGGTCCGTTGTTCTTGTTGTGCGACAAAAACCTTTAACAGTTTATTACGTGTTGGAAGAGCTCAAAAACCTCTTGTTTTTATATTAGTCAATATCACACTGTAACAAATCAGTAAAAGAAACATAATTAGAGGAGGACATAAGGTGACAGTGTGCCAAAAGGCTGTCATTCCATATCAGTTAGTCATCTCACCCAATGTCACCCCCACCCCAGTTTTCTTATTCATAGCTGCCATAGCCATGCCGGGGCGTGTCATATCAGAAGATGTATAACTGAGATATTTATGGATAGAACAAAGGTAGCACCTGCTGTGGACCCATAGAACAGCAGGCTGTCCCCGTCTGACATGCAACATTGTACTCTTGAACCCCCCGTTCATACATGTGTTTTGATTGGTCTGCGAAATATAGGAACAATATTGCATTTAGGCGCTTATGCTATTTGGTGTGTAGTGAAATAGCACAAAATCACACCATCGAAAATTAGGAAGGCAGTGACACATACAACATATGAAAATAAATGTTTAATTTCAAGACTTTATAGCGGAAACCTTGAGTGTAATACCTGCCATAAACTGGATTTAAGATTCACCGACATACAGCATTTACTTTGAGGTAACTATCTAATTTCTTTGCTTACGAAACAAGTTTACCGTGTCAATTCACAAATGTATTCAAAGGTATTAAGAGGAAGACTAAACAGAAAATGTGCATTTAAAAATACTGTTGAAATCACTTTTCAACTTTCAACAATACTTTCCTATTTACAATATGGTTATAACTACAAAATGGCAAGTACATTTTACTTTTACATTTGGATTAGCTAGGTTTCTATCCTAGCTAATCCACTTCTGACCTACCGTAATCAACGTAAATGACACGTTCATCATAATGAGGGGGTAAAGATTGTGAGTGGCCCCATGTTCTTCCCGTCATCTGTGTCACATGGGTTATAGAAGGGAAAGAGAGGAACCAGGACGGTTCCCATGGTGAATGTGTATAGTGGTGCCATGGTAACGGCATTATAGAAGGAAACCTCCTCTTGTTCACAGTCTAAGAACACTCCGATGCGCTGTAGGCGGGTGGAGGCATTCACCCTGGTGGGTTTTGGGTCACTGCAGGCCATGAGGGCCCCTTGCTTCAGGGAGAGCGTCCAGAGACCATTGGAGGTGCCACTGGTTGCCATTTCCCCTCTCTGAACATCCTCTCTGGCCACGCCCAGCCTCCAGGCGGTCTTATGGCTAACCTCCACCTCCCAGTAGTGGCGCCCCGTGGTGAAGCCTTGGCACCCCATGACGCAGTAGTAGTAGTGAAACCTCCGCGGGTTGACCGGGCTCTCCGCTATGTCCTTGTCCTCCACAAACCACACCGAGGTGAAAGAGGGGGACAGGGTCAGGTTGGGGTGCGCTGTCTCACGGTCAAAGGTCACAGAGGTGATATCTGTGTGTAGACAAGGATGAACAGGATAAGTTCTGCCGCTGCCTTGCATTTGTCATGCACAGGTGCAGCTATCAACAGCTTCTATTTGCTACACAAATGTATTCACACACAAACACCGGCAGATAATAATGATCAAAACATATAAAACAACTGGAAAAGAAATGTACAGTTTGTATAGGAACACAATAAAACTAGAAACATTTTGAAATGATCGCGCAGCCCAAAATGGACCTTGCAATGACACTTTTAAAACCATCTGGACATACTTGGGTAGAGGCAGCTTTTCATGTGTTTCCATATCCTGTACTGAATGGGCCCCACAAACTGACCAGAGTGCACCTCTGTGTCTACTTGTACCGGAGGGACGAAGCTGACACGAGACCTGCGTGGTTACAGGGGAACATTGGGGATAATACGGCAAAATGGAAATACTTCAATGATGAATGAGAGAATGACAAGACCTGGTGAACATTTCAGAGGAGAGATTATGAGGACAGATGGGTGGGTGGATTTGTACACCAGGCAGGTGTAGAAAAAGATTAATGGGCTAAGGAAGACGGCAACTCAGTTAGTTTAGGGAAAACACACAACTTGCCTTTTTATGAGGTCTTGAATTTCCTGCAGTGAGAAAATCGATTAAGAAGATGATTACTATTGCTATTATTAATACTTAGGTTGTTGTTCTAATGGTTAGAGAAGACATGACTGCCACACACACACTAACCCTAACCCTCAATTAATTTGCGCGATGACTCTTGTGCTTAAAGCCTGAGTTATGAAACCATTGTTATGTGGTTTGAAACTCTGAGAGCGCCTGCCCCTCCCGCACCCAAGTGGTGTGCACTCCACTCTACTCTAAGATCTCATAGACTGACACTGTTCTCTACCTCTCTTCCTACAGGCATGTGCACGGTTGCGTTTCACACATCCACAGTGATCTGGGGTGAGAATGTGTGGTTCTAGGGGTTCTATAGCACAATTGAGCAGTGTACATTAAGGACACAAAAACTATCCTTGTGTCACAGCAAAATGCCAGCTGTGAAACCCCCCCCGAGGCCGTCTTATGCCTCCCATTTCCTTCTGCTGTGCTGGCTGTCTCCAGTCCTCCCACCTTTAAATGAGGAATTGATTTAGGCTTGCAAAACCGGGCAAGTCAACTATTTAGCCAGTCAATGCCTATAATTGATCGAATAAGTGTCAGTGGAGTGGAACAGCAAAACAGCCGACTGTCGCGCTTAAATACAGCTTCAGGGACGCTGGTCGCCACCATGTGCCAAGGGGGCACAAAAAGGTTTCATTATGGATTAGATGTTCATAAGCAAGGGGGATTAAAGGTGCAATAGGCAATTTGGAAGAATTTTGCAGATTAAAGGCTTATAACTTTCTGAAGAATGATTACATAGACACTGGATAAACATGCATGTGCTGCTGTGCTGCTTCGGTGCTAGGAAAGTTCCAGTATATTCCATGGGGACTTTCTAAATCAGCCCCTCCCCCACCCCCACAATGTTGTTTATTTTCTCTCAGCTGTATGACATCACCGTAACACTTTGTAGCAGAAGAAAACACATGAACCAACGTTATCCAATCCAACGTTAGCGATAACAAATGAAACTCACTTTGAGCAGCTTAAGGCCGTCCTCCTCAGCTAGTTTGCTGTTAAGTGTCATGATAGCTCTTTCCAGGTCCTTCCCTTGCTCTGCAATCCTTCTCTCTCTCTCCTTCAGCAGTTTTAACTGTTTATCTCTCTCCTTCCTCAGTCGCTCAAGGTCCATGCACTCTTCTTCATCGAGGAAGCGATGCAGGTTCTGGAACTCTGCTCTGATCTCTCGTTCCAGCTCTTCAAATCTGTTCTAATAAAAGATGTAAAAATCTGTTAATTATTTTACAGTTTTGGCTTGAAAATTGACAATAGAGTATGACTGTTAAGATCTTACTACTCCACAGATATTCAATAGTTTATTTGAACCCCCAACACAACCTATGAAAACGCTAACAGTTTAATGTTTCATATTGCGTCAGTAAATACCTCTACTTGCAAAGACTCTATGTACATCTCTCTCTCTGCCTCCCTGCACTCGTCCACCTCATGCTTAATTCTTTTAATAGCCAGGACAAGCTTCTCCTGTCAAACACACAGGGAGACATGGGAAGAAAACAGCACACCAACAGAAAAAGACACAGAGAAAAAAAAATAAAGTAAGCATTCTCACGCACTGTGTTACTGGTGCGGTGAATGTACTTGTACTGTTAACTATTAAACACGAGCCTTACCTTGTGTTCAGAGAGAAGATCTTTATGGCAGTTGTTGTTGGCATCTTTAATATGATTATTATACATTCTAATGTCTCCAATCGGGACCAGAGATAGGGAAGGAGGGCACTCTTGGAAAGAAACAGGGGAAGGGGCGAGTTGAAATAAAAGGGAGGACGAGATATAGAGGGAGGAACATAGGGGAGGATATTTTGAGAGAATGATAATACAAATGGAGAGAGAGAGAGAGAGAGAGAGAGAGAAAGGGTGGGGTGAGGGCACACTAGTACACATTCCATGGTCAAAGAGCAATGACGACATACTTGCCAGACAAGGAATATCCCGAAAATGTGCAATGGCTTGGAAAGGTCACCATTGCAGCAAGAGCTCTCCGCAGCTTGGCTCGGGAACACGTGGACCCCTTAACAGAGGGACAGACAGGGAGAGAGAAAGAGTGAGATAGACGATTATAGCTGCCAAGAGGGGTGGCAGGCAAAGACAGAGATAGGAGATTCTATTTCTGTCTGCCTGTGTCTTTGGAAACAAAGAAGAATATGGCAGTGGGGAGAAGCATCCAGTCAGATTGTGTTTCACATGGGAGTGATTTTACCCGGAAGAGAGGCACTTATGGTTATTTTTGTAAGCAGGTTTGCTAATATGGGGGGTGGGCAGTTCAAAACATACTGGTGGTTGCCTTAGAAAATGCTGTTTGGCTACATATGTACTCCGCTGAGTTTTAGACTATCTCAGAGTGTGGTACTGAATTGAAATATACAGTCAGCATTTTCTATCTCCCCTACGTGCACTGCATCTTGTCTGCATCCAAAGCCTGACGGAAAGGGACTTCTTCATTCTCCTTTTTAATCGTGGCTCTCACCCTGGCTCTTCTCTGCTCAGTCTGAACTTTTTATCCCTTTGCCTGTTTGCCTGTCAATATTTTGCTCTCTCTCTCTCTCACCCAGCCCCCCACCCCCTCCACCACACACACACACACACACACACACACTAGGTCTGAGTATTGGTGCGTGTACCTAGGCAGCATTACTCATCTCGCAAATGTCCCTCATCTATAATTCATGGGGCTGGGTCCTGGCGAGCAAGTGACTGTGCTGAGATAAGGTCGAAGCTGCCGCACTACAGCATACGATTGATATGTCACACACACAGATCATATAGAGTCATATAACACAGGAAGCGGTTCAAATGAAGTATTCGGCTATACCCTTTACCCGCATACCTACTGTACTTAAAATTTGATTTAAAATACAAACTTTATTTGCAAAGAATTTGCTATTGCCTTTCTCGTCTCTTAAATTTACCTAGGCTGTTTTTTGTACAGCTAAAGTAGAGCAATTTATTTACCAGCGTAAACCCAATATGGAAAAACGACCTTTCAAGGAGACAAAACATTACAGTTAAAATGAAAAGCATTTGGCTCCACCCAGACCGGCGCTGAAGTAATGGCGTCACGGCCGTAAACAAAAGCATGTCGCATAGGCAAACTAAAGCAAGAGGTGACCGAATTTTATGGGTTTGTTTGCAGGGTTCTAAAGATGTTTGCAATCTCAACGTTTCATTTGAACTACTCTGGCTTGTTTAAAAGTCATTACAGTGTTACTGTGTAAATGCACTGACGCTTAAAATAGAATGCTTAAAGCTATTTCATGTGGCTAACAGCGTTAGCTTTTGTTGCTAGCATTGGCTTCAATCTTCAATTAAAAACTTTAAATTATCTCCTCTAATAAACGTAGAAAAGCTGAATAATGCAGCATTATTTTACCTTTAACATTGTACTGATCTTCTGTACGTAATGTGACTTTCAGAAATGAACGGGCAGGCAGATGTTGAAGTGGACTACAAGCGGAAATACAAAAATCTCAAACGGAAGTTGAAATTCCTGGTCTATGTGAGTGTTACCGTTTATTCACATTTGAGGCAATGATCAAATCTTTTTGTGTTTCTCATGTTTTGTTTATTTCGTTTTGTGCCGTTCAGGAGCAGGAATGTTTCCAAGAGGAGCTTAGGAGGGCACAAAGGAAACTGCTAAAAGTTTCTAGGGACAAAAGGTAGATCAATCAGGATTTGTGAATTGTGCTACTGAATATTGTATCTCAAATAAATAAATTTTTATTTATGTCTTTTCTAGCTTCCTTCTGGACAGATTGTTACAGTATGAGAGGGTAGATGAGGACTCCTCAGGTGGTTATGACAGTCTATTTATCTGATACTAAATATTTATTTGACAGATTTAAAGATATGATAATGTGCAATGGCCTTTTTTTGCAGATTCTGATGAAACAGCCTCCTCAGAAAACAGTGATGTAGAAGGGCCCAGGGAGAGGGAAAGAGAACGTGATGGGGGAAAGAAGTAAGTTGGATTTTATTAACAGTTAATGCAGAAATATACAGTACACAATATATGATGGTCTGCTTTATTTTTTGACATATCAGGGTCTCTACATACATTAAGTGAAACTTTGGCATCAACTACCAACGTTCCTTCACATTCCAAACGTCCTTGTTTCATGAACAACATGCTAAGGAAAAAATTCTGTATTCTGTATTCTGGTCACTCCAGAATACAGTCCGTTATAAAGAAGTTCATTATTAGGCCTTGTGTAATAAAAAAGTTTATTTGAAAATACTCCATAGTTGTCTAAAATAACTTGAATCCACCACAGTCAAGCCAGCATCGAATAAATATCTATTTGCCAGAACTTGAATGCGATGCACAAGAACATTTTATTACTGGCAAAGAAAAGAAGCTAAGAGTAAGAGAAGTTAAGAGGAGCTAACCACTGTTGCCGTCCCAATGTAGTAGATCTAATATTGGTCAGTGCCTTACCTTGCCCAGTGCAGCGTACCACACCATTCCCTGGTTCTCCTGCTTTCCCAGCCTCTGGGCTAGAGGACAAAGCACACAAACCCCACCCCCAGGAACCCAAGGCGGCCCTCATTGCCCCCACCACCTTAGGACAAAGTCCCCACCCCCTCCCGTTAGACGACACTTCTTCAACTGTCCCATCAATCTTTGAGCGAACCTCACTCTTCATGACCTCCAGTCCATTTCTTTAAGCAGGGTACTGTGGACCACTGTTGCCTTATGATGAGCCTCCTTCTCCTGGGCTAGCAGCTGGGACAAAAAAATGCACCCCCCTGTACAGTTGTCATGAACGGGGAAACTAGCTATAGAGACCAAAACCGTTTTTTGTACTAGGCTGTAAACGTGTTCATTTCTGCTGTAAAGTTGGACATTTTAATATGGGGGTCTATGGGGATTGACTCGCTTTTGGAGCCAGTCTCAAGTGGACATTAGAGGAACTGCGGATTTTGGCACTTCCTTGTTGGATTCACTTTTTAGCAACGGAGGTTACCGCTTGTTTATAATCCGCTGAATTTGAGCTGGAGGTTAGCAATGTTGGAGTTATGTTGCTGTTATTTTACTTTTCTCCGGATCCCAGGCCTTGGAGGATTTATTAAGTTACCTCTCAGCCACATCCTGTGCTTTCATGGCATTCTGGCCATCTATGTTGGCCTCCTGGGCGAGGTAGCGACTTGAGAGGGTCTTTTCAAGTAGGCTGGTGATGTCAGTCTTGGCCCACTGCTGCTGTTGGTTGCATGGCTGCTAGCTAGCTAAAGGTGGCTCTTCAGCTTGTAGTTTTCTTCTATAAGGGAGTCCTTCTCTGCCTGCCAGGTTGTGCTGAGATGTGCCTAATGCTCTTCTCAGCTTGGTGCTCAGTAATCTATTCAGACTCCAGACTGAAATGAGTATCCCAATACCCTTTCCTCTTTCTTATTTTCTACCTATCTCTTACACCTTTTTTATAGGCGAAGGATTAGTCCTGGTGAGAGCCTTCCTTCATCATCATCATCGCCTCATCTCGCCCTCCTCTCCCGACCTAGCGTAAATACCCTGCAGTCAGCCTCCGGAAACTTCCTCAACACAGTGAGTGTCAGTCTCTCCCTCTAGGTCCCAGTATGGCCAGTAACAGCAACAGTATTGCCATTATCCCCCCCCCCCCTCCATCAGCAAACATAATCCTTTTTTTGATTTGACATTATTTGTAGAATTTGTTTTAGTTTATTTTATATTCAATTTTTTTTCTCCTCCGTTTGTTGCGTTGTTAATCGTGCTTTCATTGTCTGGACGTTGTCTTTGTGCATTTTCGTGTGTGTGTCTTGTAATTTATGTGTGGTTAATTGGCACGTGGGGCCTGATGGGCAGATGCCCTTCCCACCAGAGTATTTGGCCCCCCCAGCTGAACGATTGAAGAAAGAGAGAAAAACAAAGCCGGCTAAAAACAAGAAAGAAACATCTGGGAAGGTGAGAGAGGAAGGGGAAGGAGAGATATAACTAATACATGTGTACGAGTAATAAACAAACTGTGCACAATTCCAGACACAGAAATGCATACATACCATGAATACCAGGATGTTTATTAAAGGTACACTCCTCAATTTGTGTCCAAACTGCCTGCATGGTTAAAACCAGCACTACAAAAAGGTTTGACACTTCGACAGTGTGTGGCCCTCCCACCCCTGAGTGCCAAGTGGCAGCCATTCCTCTATACATTCCCTACAGAGCTCAGAGGCTCATATCTCTCTTTATAACACGTTTTGAGGGGTGTACCTTCGAGGAAGCTTGCCTCCAAAAAAAAGTCCTCTCTAAACTCTCTTTCAAAAATATTATCTACTAAATATTATCTACTGCCTGCGCCATTTATTGTAGCATGCATGCAGTACTGCAGAATTATGACCACATTTCATTATAATTTATATGTACTGTATTCACTAACCATTAAACTGACCCATGTCAAGAATCCTACATTTATGTCCCTCTTATTGGTTAACTGTCTGATACATTATCTAAACCATTATAAATTGTAAAACCAATGTAAAATCAGTGTAATGAAATGACCTGCGTAGCAGTACATTAAGCTTTTCTTCTCTTTCACTACTTCTTTTAGGTTGTGGCTAATTACCCATCAGCCCCCGCAGCCGCCCCCGCAGCCAGCGGGCCATTCAGCTGGGTCCCAAGACAGATGCTGAGCGGAGACACAGCAGAGGAGGAGGGGGAGAGCGACGGAGACAGCGAGAGGGGAGACGAAGACAGAGGAGAGGGGGATGAGGCGGAACTAGTCATTGATATCCCTAACGAGTGATATCCCAAACACATGCTCACATGGAGTTCCATATGTGGGTTTTTGCTAATGGGTATGTCGGTGGTGATGTGAAAGAAATGCAGAATGTAAATGTCCTGTATGTACTGTATGTCCTGTAGTCAAAAATCCAATGCGCAGGTTCAAAAGAAAGCCTAGCTCCCTCTAGTGGAGTTGAGTTTAAACTGCAGCATCACTGCCAAAACAACCTCATACACGATACAGTGCAATTTTCAACAATTATGCTAACAGATTATTCATCTGTCATACAAGGTTTTATCACGTTTTGGCTAACCTAAACTCCAGATAATAAATTATTATAAAAACACAGCTATGTTAATGGGCTTTTCAACCAGAGGATTTTATTTATTGACATGTTTGAAATAATTTTGAAGTCATAATTATGTATTGAAGGTCAAGCTAATACATTATGCTTTGCTCTGATATTTTCTATTAGCCAAATAAGACTTTTCACAGTTGTTAATTTTGTCAGTGGGAAAAGCGTTTTGTATGTGTAGTATAAAATAAAAAATCTTTGCAGCTTACTAAAAGGTCGTTTAAAGTTTAATATTTTATATGTCTATTATATTTCTGTCATTTATATGTGTTTATATGTCTCTCTGCTGAGACAATTGTAAATTATTGTTTTACATAGGGTTCTCTTGCTCAATAGAATTTTCATCTTTAAAAACTAGTGAATGTTGTCTTTTCTAGTTTGACTTACTCATTGCCCCACCCAGACACGCCCTAAAGCTCTCATACCAAAGGTACAGTCAGCGTTTCAGGTATGATCTGTCTTATTTGAATATGTGTAGGGAATATATGGTGAGAACTGTAATGCTGTGAAATATAAGCATGTATAGTATCACACACGCCTATCTATGTTAGATACAGTATTCAGGGTTTACGTGCATTAATGTTTTGCTTTCTCTCATCCTAATACTATGTTTGACCTAAGGGCACATGTTAGGCTATAACTCGTGTTGACTGCAGGCTGGCCAGATTCCACCTCCTTTAGAGGTGACATGGAAAGGTGTTTTTGATTTGCCCCTATGCTTTAAACAAGTAATGTGTAGAATTATCTGTTTTGGATTTATACCAATTTTTGAAAGAACATGCCAGCATCATGCCTTAGCATGCACATTTCTACTGTAATACTAGGAATGAGAGCTGGAATCCTTGAGCTTGCCTTTGTAAGAACTACTGCATTGTAGGTTTAGAAAAGGACCCATAACTTGACATTGTCAGGATACATTTTTAACAAGGTTGGAAACATTCCATAAGGATTAAGGACCACATAAAAACACTGAAAAATCAGTTGCCTGTATAATTGTATATTGCCATCTAAACACTAAATCGCTGAAATGCATCGTGTTTAAAAGTAAGTGAATAGTATTTCCGAACAACTACCTAGGTGTCAAATGTCCACTTTATAAATAATCAGACCTTGAGTTTGTCAATGAAATGACAAACCCATGCCGAAAGAATTGTTTGAGAATGTAGAATTACAGGTAATTGGCAGTTCTTATTGGGCGTGGGCTTGGCTTGTGCACTTTACAGCTGAGCGAGTTAAAGGTGTAACCATAGAAAAAGAGAGCGAGCCTGACGGGGTGAGGTAGAGCCAGTAGGGGGGGGAGAGAGAGAGAGAGAGAGAGAGACGCAGACAGGAGGGGGTGAGGTTGTCAGGGAGATGGAATTGAAGGAGTGAGCAAGATTGTGCTTGCACCACGCTCTCTCTATTACAGTAACACTACAGGAAGACAGACATGGGTGGCGACAAATGGGAAGAGAGGACGAGAAGAGGTTAAGGAAGAAAAACAACAACAAACCGTCGACTGAGATTGCTGACCCGGACCACCATTATCTCTTCCATCTAAATACGAAAATCCACTGGATAATTTACTAGCCTGAGTCTGTGTGTGGGAGAGAGAGCAGGGGGATTTGCTGTGCTCACCAACACCATGACGTATCCTGCTGCTGTCAGTGCAGCCACTGTGGCTGGCTTGCTGCTGCTGGCATTCTTGGCCCCAGGCCTGTCTCTTCCAGCTGAGGACATCTCCCACTGCCTGCACTGCTTTTACAGACAGACCCCCCCTCAGTTAGCCTCCACAGAGGCACCACAGGGCCCTCTGTGCCATGGTGTACCCGGACAGGCGTTCGCCACGCTCTACAACCCGAACTGTGACACAGCTGTTTGCTCTGCCTTCTGCCTCAGCCATGGCTGGACAGAGGGAGGGGGGGAGGATGGGGGCACCCTGGCGGTAAGGACATGTTGCAATTGCTTTGAAAATGTGCAGTTTGGACACTGTGACTTTGCATAATGTGTCCTATAGACGTTAGACCAGGTCTTGCAAGTACCTAGGTTTAAATTGAAAACACAGGGGTAGTGTAATTTGTAATTAGACACTTTATTGCATGGACATGACTGGAGGTGGCTAGAAAGGTTTTTGTGGTAGTAGTCTTATTTAACGTAAACATATCTTGACATCATGTAAACATGTTATTCAAGTAGAACTGGGTCCTTTTTTATATGCTTACTCTAGCAATTTCCAGAATATAAGTGATAAGTAAGGAACTTTTGATGTTTGATGAACCTGAAGTTTATAAAGCTATTAGCATTAGCACTTGAGCCCTGTTCATCCTCTCTTTCAGACAGAGAAAGCCGAAAACGACATTAAAGTATTAACACCCGCTCTACTACAAAGAGCTGGACATTCTTCACACACTGATTCCCCTCTTCAGCTCTGGGACTCCACATTTACAGCTCTGGTCCGGTCCAGCATCCTGCCACAGTGTGGCTCTGCAGGAGGCGATCTCTACATCCTGACTGGGACAGGGAAGTTAGGAGGTGAACAAGATGGAGATGAGGAATGCAAGGCGAGGTTGTTTTGGTCTGCAGGGTGCTGTGCAGTCTCCACAGGGGAGCCTGGGTTCAGCGTGGGGTTAGTCAGAGATTCTGAGGAGGGGATGAGGGTGGTTAGTGTAGATGAGCTGGAGGAGCTGGTGGGAGTGGTAGAGCTGTTTTCTGAGGGATGTGGGGGCACAGAGAAGCAGGTTGGGGAAAACATGGCAGCTCATCTCAGAGAGGCCTTTGAACATATAGAAACGTTGGATTCAGACAAGACTATGGATGAGAATATAGGAGAAAGACGTGAGGCGCCAGTCGCTGCAGACCGGGTAGCTAGCCTGGAAGGTCAGCTCGAGGAAGGTCAGGTTTTTGATGTCAGAAAAAACACTTTCAGAGCAGCCGAAGCAACACCTGTGACTGAGACAGACACTGAGTCCAACAGTACCCTGGTCTACATTCTCAGCACTACAATTTCCATTCTCACTGCTCCACTCCGACCCGTGGTTTCCACCATCACACACTTTCCCGGCCAGGTAATTCCAGTCTAAATACATGTTCACTGTCTCTACCTCAATTATTTCATTAAAATGTATCTTACCTCTCATTTTGATTCAGGTGACCTACGTTCTTCAGGAAGACTTGGGAGTTCTCTTGGCGCTGCCAAGAGATACCTGCTTCCTGATTTACCTTATGACCTCTGACCTTTTATCCTGGGTGGGCTCAGGTGCGGACACACTTCTTGGGCTGGGAGAGGCCTTCTTCTCTTCCATGTACTACTGCACCTCCTCTATACTAGGAGAACTGCTGGCCAACTGCCAGACAGGGGTCACTGGTGTAGCTACCCTGGCTGGTGACACGGTGGGGATATTCGGCGATGTGGTGGACAATGCTTGGAGCGTGACCGGCTTCTTTGTGGGCCTGCTGAGGGAACAAAGCGAGGGCTATGTGGGAACTGTAGTTTCAGAGATGGGTGGTCAGACAAAAGCTGTCTGTACAGGTTTGGGGAAACTGGCATGGAGAAGTAGCAATGGGGTCGGAAATGTGGTAAAACTGTGTGGGGGTTTAATAATGTGGAATTTGGACATGGTTATCAATGCAGGAAGGGAGGCTTTTGGGGAGAGTCAATCTCAAGATCATAATCTAGTCAATGCAGTAAAGGAGGTTTTTGAGGAGAGTCAAACTGAAGAACAATAAAAAAGGGTAAAACAATGTATAATTTCCCAGCTGCTAGCTTCCACTGACACTGTTTCACTTGTTCTGGAAAGCCTAACACACTTTTCTAGTGACACGTTTTTCACAGAAATACTGTAGAATTTAATTATTAATTTGGTCAAAGTAACCCTAAAGAGATTATGAAGGGTGCATGGTTAATTTCATTTTTAGTGTCAAGGAGTAGGCCTAACTGCTGTTCTTTTGTGTCCGCTTAAATGTCCGCTTCTGAAGATTCAAATAAAGATCAATTATTTGATTGTACACTTTCGGCTGTCTATAATAATTATTATGGAGGGAGGGGGCGGAACCACCCGGAACACACACCGAATTGCATCAGACGGTAGAAGAGTAGGCTACACGAGTGTACAGGAGGACTCGTGGTTCTTACTTGGATGCTAACATAAGCTGACGTCTCTTTCATTCAAAGGTATGGACAAAACCTTTCACGATATTATTAATGTAGAAGCTATTCGAAACTGTATTTACAATTATTATTAAAGAACGGCTAAGATAAAATATAGTCGGCTCTATCGGTTATTGAGCTGGAGCAACTTGTCAAAGTTTTTTCTTGACCGGTATGCTAACCTAGTTAGCATGTTTAGTATGGTTCTGGCAAACTGACAATACTTTGAAAGGTACCATAGATAGACAAGGCAAAATATTAAACCGCCTATTGTCCATCAGATATCTTGTCCGCACTGTCGTTCCCCACGTCAGGTACCGGTACCGTAGAGGATCAAAATTACTGCGACAAATACATTCGAATATTTAGCTAGCATGTTAACGTCTAATATCAGTTGTACCAGTAACGTTACACTGTATTTGCGGACATATTGTGCTGTAGCATTTCATTATAAAACGTTATGCATGTCCTTTTGCAGACTTACCTAAAATGTCTTTGCAAGGGATCGGGTCTCTCTATGTGTCTCCTCACCCTGATGACTTCAGGAGCCTACTGGCTCTAATAACTGCTGAGTTCTGCCCCTCCTCCCGTCCACACACCATCACAGAGGACCCACCAGCTTCCCTGAATGCCCGCTCCAGGCCCACCCTGGTGCTGCGTTCTGGAGATGGGGACTCTGTCCTGAGTGGAGCCAGTGCTGTGGCCTGGTACTTAGCCTCTCAGGCCAAGAAGGCTGGCTTAGACCAGCAGCAGCAGAGCCAGGTGTGGCAGTGGCTCAGCTTTACAGACAATGAGCTCACACCTGTGGCTTGTGCTGTGGTCTTCCCATTAATGGGGGTTATGGGGCTGGATAAAAAGGTGAGGGTCAGGACTCCAAACCAACACTTCCATATTGTAATTCAGTTGCTTTTATCTTAGGTTGAGTCCATATGTTCTGCTCCTTTAGCTCCAGCAGAGTTCACGGGCCGAGCTGTTGCGTGTTCTTAAGGTTCTGGACCGGGCCCTGGAACCTAGAACCTTCCTGGTGGGGGAGAGCATCACGCTGGCTGATATGGCTGTAGCAACTGCGGTTCTCCTGCCCTTCAAATATGTACGTTTGATTGTGTCTGGCATAATTAGATAGATGAATAGGTAGACAGACAGACAGACAGATGACAATAACTTACTTGGTATCACAAATGTTAATATTTAGGTAATTATCCCCACTCCAGCTGACAAATCACTCAACTTCAGCTCTGTATGGTCCTGTACATATTATACATAATATATGGCCTATTACGGCACATTTTTAAAGACCACACGACACTTGGCTATGTCTGCAATCAGACAGGTACAAGGTAAATAAGAAGGGTGGTTAGACTGTTATCTGGGGGGGGGGGCTGTTATTCAGCCTGGCATACTGAGTCCAAAGATAAAATAATCTGTTATCCATGCAATGGTAGAGCTATGCTAACTTTCATTTTCATTTTCAAGAAGAGTGGGATGAATGGTGCCCAAGAGATGAGGACACCAGGCTGTACATGTTCATTAGAAAGGTTATGCTCAAGATCAGACCCAGCAAATAATTACCTCCTCCCGAGGACCCACACTGGTGGCACCACAGCCAGTGATGAGCTTCAGACTATTCCATACAGCCTTGCTATTATTGTTCTACATTCCCTATCCTTTACCTATTCCTTTTCATTTCTTTTTTTGTGCAATTTTAGCCATATCTCACATGCATCATGGGGCCCAGACCTGCAGTTTTTACTACAGGCTGTCTGCGAACGAGTGGGATGTATATTTGTAGTTAGGCACATTAGTTTGTGCACACATTTGGTATAGATAAAGTCATGCCTCTAAGACGAATTAACCACGAAAACTTTTTTTGTACAGAGGTGTTCTTAAATGTTGGCATAAAAAAATTGGGTGTGGAAAGTTAGGAATTGTTATTGAAGATTGTGTATGCTGTTATACCTGTTTACCCGCACCTGTTTTACCGACTAGCCTTATGTGTGTTTGTTTCTGTTTCCTTCTTAGGCATTGGAACCATCAGACAGACAAGCTTTGACTAACCTCACAAGGTGGTTTGTGACTTGCATTAACCAGCCTCAGTTCCTTGGAGTCTTAGGGAAGTTCACTTTGTGTGAGAAGATGGTACCAGTCGCACCAAAGGCCAACGCAGCTGCTAATGCTACCAGTGCGAGCCAGGTTGCTGATGGCACTGGTGACACAGCCAACGGTATGGTTTCCCCATTCATCGTTTATCTGTGTTCTGTGCATGTGAATATGTATGTGCCGATAAAAATATCACTTGACTCTCACAGACCTGCCAAAGACAGAAGCCCAGCTGAAGAAGGAGGCTAAGAAGAGGGAAAAGATGGAAAAGTTCCAACAGAAGAAAGAAATGGAGGAGAAGAAAAAAAAGCAACCACAGACAGAGGTTAGACATTTACTTTACACAGTAAGCACTTACTATATATAACGTACATACATAATGTTCATATACTGTATAACATGTATGTATATATACATTTACATGTGTGTAGTTTGTTCAGAGTACTCTTGATTGTTCCACAATCGTCAACCTTAATTAATTGTACTTCAATTGTCGGGAAAGAGGGATTGGTCTTCTACCTTCTGGTTCACCAGTTATTATATTTATTGCTATTATTGATCTTCAGCATAGCCACCACACTAAAAGTGGATACAGACCACACAAACAATATCTATTACATAACTGCTGGACTTCATATATCTTCATAGCAGCACTGTGTGCGACAACACAAAAGAACGCATACAGTGACACGCCTATCTTGCTACCAGTCCATATTTGTGACGTAGAATTGCCTGACGGATCAAAATCCCACTTTGGGCTGTAGGAACCACTCAAAAAATATTATATAAAATAAAGTGAGAGTATTGCAGTGAAGCGCTGTATAGTTGACTAGGCTTCCAACACAGGCAACACCTGGATAGTAACAAATTCATAATTTTGAATATTCTGTAGTTTTAACCAAATGTTATTCTTACTCAATAGTAAATGCATTTGTTTATTGTTGTTAATGTAGTTTGTTCATTCTATTTATTATGGTAGCAAAAGTGTTACCGTTTTAAAAGCAGCTGTTCATAGCTTGCGCTCCACTTAGTATTTTCTATATACCAAGTGGAAAATAAGTAATTTCTTGTTTGAAAGCCGCTTGTGTGTTCCATAATATATTAACACCGCGGCCATTCTCATTATGTTGTTTCTCAGAAAAAGGCCAAGACGGAGAAGAAGGAGCTGGAAGTTGTAGCCTACAGCATCCCCACTCCACCTGGAGAAAAGAAAGGTACTTTCTAACTGTGTACTTTCTTTCTTGTAAAACAAGTTATATAATGCCAGGATCCAAAATCGCAGGCTAGGATTTTAAATCACATGCTAGGATTCTAAATCATCCAACATTCTAAAAAGCGGTTAGATACATTTCAATTCAAAAGACGCAACCAAGATTGTGGATCAGCAGTTTCCTTTAATCAAAAGGCATTCTGGGTTCAACACAGCAATAAGCATGGAAGAACAAATAACCTTTCTTCACACATTGGTGTGTGTGTGTGTGTGTGTGTGTGTGTGTGAGAGAGAGAGATCAGCAGTGCCCTGCCTAGACTAGTCCAGCTACATCTACAGTGTACAGAGATAAGACGGTAATAGATATCTCTAGCTGCACTCCTCTCCTAGCACAGAGAACACATTTAATTAAAAATTTGCAGTATATCAGGCGTCTCATGAAATAAGTATCAACTGTAACTCTCTGAGCCTTAAAAAGGTATTAGCTGAAAAACTAGTATAACCATTTCTTACCAGGATATCATGACCATATATTATATCAGCGAATACAGTATTTGTTTAATAATGTGAGCACGCAAGTGTATAATCTTTCTCTAACAAAAGCGTGCCAGCATTGTAAATCACATGCCAGGATTCTACATCACACCCCAACAATGTAAATGACTGCCAGAATTCTAAATCACACGCCAGGATTCTAAATCAAACCACAGCATTCTCAATTGCATGCTAGCATTCTACATCACAGACCAACATTCTAAATTGCACCCCAGCATTCTCAATTGCATGCTAGCATTCTAAATCACACCCTTCTAAATCTCATGCTAGGATTCTAAATCACACCCCAACATTCTAAATCACACCCCAACCTTCTAAATCCCATGCCAGGATTCTAAATCATCTAAAGGGCATAAAACTTGTTTTATATTTTGTAACGGTGGGACTGCGTTAACCCCTTGTTTCCCGTCTCCTCTCCATTAGACGTGGTTAGCCCACTCCCTGACGCCTACAGCCCCCAGTATGTGGAGGCTGCCTGGTATTCGTGGTGGGAGAAACAGGGCTTCTTTAAGCCAGAGTACGGGGTAAGACACTTTTACCCTGTTTCAACACCACAAGGTCAATGTCCCATATTTGAATGTTCATTGGTGTCAGCATTGATGCATTACTGTACCCCTTTCTCTTTCGTTTGTTCGGTAGAGGAAGAACATTAGTGCGGCCAACCCTCGCGGCACTTTTATGCTGTGTATACCCCCACCCAACGTGACTGGCTCGCTCCACCTGGGTCACGCGCTCACCAACGCCATTCAGGACTGTCTGACCAGATGGTAAAAAAAAATTTATAACCAGTTGCCGTATCTATTAAGACGGTTCAAAACGTTTGCATAATCGTGATAACCACCAATATCATAACCCACAATAATTAAGTTATCTATTAGACATAATCGTGGTATTTTATTATTTTTGTACAAGGACTTATTAAGCCTTTAATGAACTCTAATTGGCAACATTTAATATAAAGTGCACCTAAAGCCTTTGGGTGAGGTTTTGCTGCACAGGGTTCTGGGCCCAATCTAAAGCTGTGGGAGTGGATCAATGGACGGTAAGGTTGACTTCTCGTGTCCATCCAGGCACAGGATGCGGGGAGAGACCACCCTGTGGAACCCCGGCTGCGACCACGCCGGCATCGCCACCCAGGTGGTGGTGGAGAAGAAGCTGATGCGGGAGAGGGGCCAGACCCGCCACGACCTGGGCCGGGAAAACTTCATCCAGGAGGTCTGGAAGTGGAAGAACGAGTGAGTGTGGAAGGTCTTTGAATATAAAAGACGTGTATACTTTAAGGATGACGCGGTCCTAACTTGGCTCAACTGGTTGCAGGAAGGGAGACCGGATCTACCACCAGCTGAGGAAGCTGGGCTCCTCTCTGGACTGGGACAGGGCCTGCTTCACCATGGACGATGTGAGGAGCGCTGCGTTCTGAGCCTTGGCTTACAATGTGTCCAGGCCACGTCTAGCTCCCCCTAACCTCCTGTTCTTTTCCCCTCCATCCAGAAACTGTCCTACGCCGTGCAAGAGGCCTTCATCCGCATGCACGAGGAGGGGGTGATCTACCGGAACAAGCGGCTGGTCAACTGGTCCTGCTCCCTCAACTCTGCCATCTCCGACATCGAGGTAAGGTCATAAGGATAATATAAGAAACGTGTTATGATGGATTTAGTAGAAACAGATCTAGATAAGACTGTAAAGCCTAGTCCTATAAACGTGAGTCTGAAAGAGCATTCTGCTGGTTGGGTTGCAGGTGGATAAGAAGGAGCTGACCGGAAGGACTCTGCTGCCTGTGCCTGGCTATAAGGAGAAGGTCGAGTTTGGAGTGCTTGTGTCTTTCTCCTACAAAATAGATGGCTCAGGTAAATAAAGGCAACAGAAACCCCATAACACTCTGAAGATAGTGTTAACAATTCCAATAATTAACTGCCTTTTTGTTTTCTATCCCTCAGACGAAGAGGTGATTGTCGCTACTACCCGTATCGAGACCATGCTGGGAGACACGGGTGTGGCTGTCCACCCTGACGACCCCAGGTACCAGCACCTGAAGGGAAAGATGGTGCTCCACCCCTTCTGCGACCGCAAGATGCCCGTAGTCTTTGACAACTTTGTGGACATGAGCTTTGGGACAGGTAGGCGCCCTTCCTGTGAAAGGACTCTCTCAGACTATCGTGTTAACCTTTTAACCTCTACTGGGTCTCCCACCCAGGCGCCGTGAAGATCACGCCGGCCCATGACAACAACGACTACGAGGTCGGAGAGAGACACAACCTGACCTTCATCAACATCATGGATGAGAACGGCCGGCTCATCAACGTGCCTGCTCCCTTCCTGGTAGGTCGCATCTGGCCCCTCTCCCCTGCAGTGCAAGCACTTGTACTGCCATACTGTCGGGCATTAAATCCATTCGATATTTTTTTTCCCCTCCCTCAGGGTATGAAGCGTTTTGAGGCTAGGAAGGCCGTCCTACAGGCTCTTAAAGACAGAGGTCAGTTCAAGGAAGTCAAAGACAACCCCATGGTCGTGCCAGTCTGCAGGCGAGTCTCTGTCATAGTTGTTTTCTCTATCGTAGTTGTTGCCCTCCAACCCCCGTCTGATGCCGTGTGTGTTTTTCCACCAGTCGCTCCAAGGACATTGTGGAGCCCCTGCTGAAGCCTCAGTGGTACGTGGACTGCACAGACATGGCCAAGCAGGCGGCAGACGCTGTCAGAGACGGCCGGCTCAAGATCATCCCAGACTTCCACCTCAAGACCTGGTTCAACTGGATGGATAATATCAGGTAAGGTTTAGAATTGTCCCCTCGCAGACAACATTATACTGAAGGGTTTTACACACTAGTTCAGATTATCAGACACATAAATATAATAACAAATATCAAAATATAAACCACCAGGTGCAATATCAGTGGAATCAAGTGGAGGTTGAAAATGCCCCAAGGTCCAATTAGTCCATTAAGGGTGTCCTAATCAATGTTTTCTACCAAAAAATGAACGTTTCCCTCGAACCGAGAGACTCGTATAAATAGGCTGTAAACTCCTTGTATATTTTATTATGGCACGGAATATTCCCTTGTGCTTGTGTTTTACCTTGCCGAGTTACCTCCTTGTTAATTTGGCTCTGAACCGTAGTTTGGACCTTTTATTTACTCCGGGTATATCTCTATTGAGACGAGGTAGGCGTCATGCTTGCTTCCTTTTGTTTATTCTGTGTTTGTTGTTGGGAGCAGACCGCTCTCAGAAGTTCCGAAGTGTCAGAGCCATTGGGCAGCATATAATCAGTAGCTGGACTAGCTCTCAGCACACTGAACGCTGGTGTAAAGTGCCCAGCTTGCGGCCAGGTTTCTGGAAAATATTTGTCATTGTAAATACATACATTTGCATAAAGCAGGCATATCTTCTTATAAGAGTAATACCACTTGAAATTCCCCATTTAGGGTCAATATTTAAAAAATGTGCCATTAATAGCATGGCCTAATACAAATTAATAACTATATGTGTTGTGTTTTAATATGTTTTTAAACCATGTACATTCACCTGAGATGGAGAATCAATTCCTACAGCCTGAGCTATTTTTTGCTACATAGATGGACCTGCATAGCAGAGGCCCATTGTTAACATTGGCACTGCTAAATATACGCCACTAGATGGCAGTATAAACACAAAGAAACACGGGACAAAGGCTTAACGCACATTGTAAATACAGCGACCAAACTTAATATTTCACATACAGGGTATATTAAGATAAGGAAGTTATGCAGTCAAGGGTTTTACTGAAGATTAATATCACACCAAGCTATGATGAGTATTCAAAATGAAATCCGGCCTATAGGTAAATATTCAAGTTATTAACTCCAAAGTCTATTCTGCCTAATTACTAATTACTGGCTAATTCACGCCTCTCTTGTCTCGCTTCTAGGGACTGGTGTATCTCTCGACAGCTGTGGTGGGGCCACAGAATTCCCGCTTACTTTGTCACTGTCAGTGACCCCTCTGTAAAGCCCGGAGAGGTAGGCTGACACTTGTCAAGATTTTGACAAACATCTTCTCCCCCGCTTATCCTCATATTTCCTCCTCTTTCTGCGTCTCCTTCAGGACATGGACGGTCATTACTGGGTGAGTGGGAGGACAGAGGACGAGGCCAGAGAAAAGGCAGCGAAGCGATTTAACGTGTCTCCTGATAAAATCTCTCTCAGGCAGGGTGAGATGCAGCGATAGCATTATATACGCCTTTACCCAGGGTTATCTAATCACATCCAGGTTAGGTTAATATTTGAAATGGTGTAAACTGAGGCTGTGACTCTTTTCAGATGAGGACGTCCTCGACACCTGGTTTTCCTCTGGGATATTCCCCTTCTCCATCTTTGGATGGCCCAATGAGGTAAGATTAAGTTTGCTAGGCTGCATTTAATTACATTTACAGCATTTAGCAGACGCGATCCAAAGCAACTTAAAATTAGTACATTTTTCAATATCTGAATTGGTCATACCCCAATTATCATAACCACCAATTATCGCATTTAGTCCATCTCATAAGCATTAAAAAAATTACCTGCAACTTGACCTGCAAAAAACAAATTAAATAAATTTCTGTCAGAAACCCATCATAGCAACAAAATATGGTAGAAACCATGGTATCTTTCTTGGTTAAGTAGCAGTGTTTGATTACTTTTCAGCACATAACTAGATTTATGCAATGTGTATTTGTATCATACTGTATTTTACTGCATATGCTTTTCGTATTTCCCAGTAAATAAAGTAATGCACAGTTTCCCCATTTGTTAGCCAATATCTGTTGTATTCAACACTGTATTAGTTTGACCTAGACTGATTAGTGTCTAACTGTAGAATTCTGTATCTGTAATGCTTCTGTCATTTGATTCTACTTTGAGGGAGTGAGTATGAAATTGCCTGCTGCTTCTTTTTTTGGTATACCAATCCAATACATTCAATATTTATAGCTGCCGATTCCGATTTGATAATATATATTTAATAATATTTATGCTGCTATGAAGTTCTGGTATAGCCGTGTCTGAAATGTAGTGTGTAAACTTGGCACAATGCAGTCAGGCAAGTACCGTTCTCCTGGCAACCGCCAAACCCAGACTCGTCCATCGGATTGCCAGACAGAAGTGTAGTTGGTCACATCAGAGAACACGTCTCCACTGCTCTAGTGTCCAGTGTCGGCGTGCTTTACACCACTGCATCCGACGTTGTGCATTGCACTGGGTGATGTAAGGCTTGGATGCAGCTGCTCGTCCATAGAAACCCATTCCATGAAGCTCTCTCAGAAAGTTGGTGACTTCTACGCACTGTGCGCCTCATGAGCTGACCCCGCTCTGTGATTTTACGTGGCCTACTACTTCGTGGCTGAGTTTCTGTTGTTCCCAATTGCTTCCACTTTATAATACCATTAACAATTGGCCGTGAAATATTTAGTAGTGAGGAAATTTCACGAATGTACTTATTGCACAGGTGGCAACCTATCACGGTATCACGCTTGAATTCGCTGAGCTCCTGAGAGCGACTCATTCTTTCACAAATGTTTGCAGAAGCAGTCTGCATGCCTAGGTGCTTGGTTTTATACATCTGTGGCCATGGAGGGGATTGGAACACCTGAATTCAATGATTTTGGAGGGGTGTCCCAATATAGTGTATCTGCAATAAATGAATATCCCAACTATGGTTCAGAGCCAAATTAGCGAGCAGGTAACTGAGCGCAGAACAGAAATCATACTCTAGCAAGGTAAAGCACAACATAAAATTCAGTGACAATAGAATATACAAAAAATATATACCTTTGCCTGGAGTTTAGAGCTATATATCTGTTTGAGGGGTGGGAACTATGGGTGACGCAAATGGTCATATGAAAACCTCATATGAAAACGATACAAAAAAATGTTATTGTTAAAAGGAAAACTTTAACATCCCTAATAGATCGTAATAGATTTTGGTGTTGATTGCAACTTCGGCAATATCCGCTGCCTTTCTCGAAATATAGCTCTGCTTGCTCACCAAAGCTGCTTCAGTATATATGCGTTCCTCTGTGCCCCAGTAGCCTTCAGTGTTGGTTCGTGACGTCTAACAAATCAGAGTGCTGTGGGCGGAACATTGTGCGAGACCACAGAGTGGTGACTATAGACATAGAGAGGCGGCTGCATCAGAGCCAAAGTAGTGCATTTTAAAATGTATTTTATCCGCAATTCGATAAAAAGGTAACTACCTCAAAGTGTCGTAAATATACACAACATATATGTATACAACATTCTGATTGTTACAAAACCGTTATTGCAAATGCTCCATAAGCGGCAAACGCCTGCTTTCTCTACCACCGAAATTAGCTAGTCATCCTAAATAAATACATTAAATTAAAGTTATTTTCCTCATCTTTTCAAGTGCCTAATTAGATTAATAGCTGTTGGGCTGCTTTGATTTAAAGAATTTCCACACGTTTGACATCGCGATAGTTTGTATGTCAAGCCATGCGGAACGTTACAATCTGCACAAGCGACGTAAATTGGACAAATGCGGAAATAGATTGGGCTCTGGATTGGACCGTGGTTGCCGGTACCAATCAGAAAAAATAAAAAAATGCCTGGATCGGCCCGATTCCTATCTTTGATATCGGATCGGGACATCCCTAGTTTTAATTCTATTTCCCAGCAAAATGGATCTCAGCCTGTCACCATTTCCATTTAACTGTCATGTGCAACACACAACCTGTCACTACTTCTTCTTTTCTTTTTTCTTTTTTGTGTTCGGGTTTGTTGTTTAGACCCAGGACCTGAATGTGTTCTACCCTGGCACCCTGCTGGAGACGGGCCACGACATCTTGTTCTTCTGGGTGGCTCGCATGGTGATGATGGGCCTCAAACTGACTGGAAAACTGCCCTTCAGTGAGGTAAGAACCAGGAGGGGAAGTAGGGCTGGCCAATATGACAATATATCATCAGCCATACAGTATACTGTAAAAACACAGAAAGGATGAATCCTTTCCACATATTTGAAATAGGGTAAACACAGCTGATACAATGCAATGAATGCCTGTTTGATTTAGGTGTTATGATTGGCAAGTATTGATAATGCTATCGACTAATTGTCAGTGCTTGCTAATCAGAACGTCTCAATCAAACATACCCAATTTTAATAGCTGCAGCTGTGTTTACCCTTGCTATATCACGTCTGTGGTAAGGGTCCAATTTGCAAGATTACGAAATATAATATATTTTAATAATCTTGGATGATTAAATGAGATGAGTATGAGCATTTAATTTATGTAGATTCAAAACCTTCATTGAAAACGAAGTAAATCGGTCTTTGAAGTCAAATGAGATCAATTTAACTACATTTGTTTTCCGTAACATACATATTTGCAATATGTACAGTATCGACTACAAAAATGCTAAAAGGAAATAGGGTATCAACCAGTAATGTTTTTTTTTTTTTATTATTTCCACCCAGGTGTATCTGCATGCTGTGGTGAGAGACGCACATGGCAGAAAAATGAGCAAGTCGCTGGGTAACGTGATTGATCCTCTGGATGTCATCACAGGGATCTCACTAGAGGTGGGGGGGGGGGGGGGGGGGGGGGGGGGGGGGGGGGGGGGGGGCCGCGCCGCGGCGCCCGCCCCCGCCCCGCCGCCCGGGCCCCCGGCCGCGGCGCCC
>JAOEHI010001379.1:0-12700 GCA_025447815.1 Percopsis transmontana
ACACACACACACACACACACACACACACACACACACACACACACACACACACACACACACACACACACACAGCAGGGAACAGAAGACATGCTCAGCGAGAAAACAGGTTGATGATCAAACTGATTTAACAGAGGCCTTATGATGTTTGTATAGAGGTCTTGTCCTAGAAATCTGTTTCACATACTCAACACTGACAGCACTTCCGCTGAACTCTGAGAGCGAGGGTGATGGATATTTCAGAAGTAAATTGGGTCCTGACAGGCAAACATTCGGTTTCCTTTAACACTGATCTCCTGGCATAGGAATACAACATATTTCTAAGCAATATTTCACTTTGATAGAGCAATTGTTTATCTTTTAATACATACATACACCTTCACCTTGAATCACAACCAACCCACCTTTTCACATTAGCTGTCTTCGGATTAAGTTCATTTAAAAAAAATATTTTATGGATTTAATCATCTGGTGACACCTTAACCACACCTTGACCACAATCTGGTGATAACTGACATTTATTGAGTGAATGACAGCGTTTTCTCTCATTTAACTTGAATGGAATCCAGACTATAAACCTGATATACAGTATGTTTTACAGTAAATAAAAGAAAGCCGTTTACATTTTTTTTAAATTTACAATTCGTTACATGCATTTATGAATACCGAGTTCACTTTTTCAAAACTCTCTCTGGTCTATGTGGACCAAACTGTGGATCATTTTGCATTGCTTTGACACAAAAGGCATTCAGTGACTACATCTTTCAGGATTCATGACTTCTTTTTGCATTCAGACTCAACCACCAAATCTACAGCACATTTTGCAAATGTTAACATACTCTTTTCAAAAACTGTTACATTTATACAAAAACTGCTACATTTATACAAAAACGGTTACATTTATACAAAGTTCAAGTGGACTACAGTTTGCTAAATAGATACAATACTGAAGTATATTCAAAAATCTTACAAAAATAATAAATTGTACAGTAAAAGAGGATGGTTTTGTCTATGATTTTACAGTTAAGTATTACAGTAATCAAATTTCAGTGTATTTTTTAATTACTTACAGTAATGCAAATAACCACTGGGAAAAAAATCGACTTACAGGATTTCTATGTGGCTATGATCTTTTTCTCTGTATACCAGAATATTTCACATGAAACTAAACATTTTGTGCAGCAGAACTCAAATAAGGTTTTATGATTCAGCATAGGTTTATTCACAAGGCAACAGCAAGTGTTAAAACTGACATTTATTTCTATGAAAAACATTATTCCTTTAAGTGAGTCTTATCACATGGAAACCTAAGATAGTTCATGAAACAAGTCAGGCCTCAGAGGATCGTACTGCCGGAAATTAAACCAGGTTGCATATCTGAAACCAGGCTTGTTCCAACCATTGTAACCAATTTGGTTTCTGATGACTGAGAACTGTAAAAGATCTCTGAATTCTAGTCTAACCACGTCCACAAATACACTACTAAAAGCGGGGTTGTGTGTGTTGAGGGAACTTTTTTGTGTGTGTGTACTTGTGTGCTAGCTTGCAGGTGTCTGCACATGGCTTTTGCAAAATGCCTTCATGTATGTGTGTTTTCACGTGTTCCTCCTCTCCAAAGGCCTCTCTAGGTTTTTTCTTTCATTTCTTCTCTTGTGTTCCCCAGCTCAGGTGAAAGGTATCCTGGGAACGGCCTGGTCCAAGCTTCCCAAAAGTCTCTCTGCGCTCGTGGGCTACAATGGAACAAAGATTGTCTTAGTGTCGGGATGCCTTCAGGAAACCCAAGCTAGACTGTAATTGCCGTAGTATGACAACAGAGAGCTAGCAGCTAAGAGCTCATAAAGCTACCATTGGGAGACATGACCTTTACATATCTATGATATCAAATTGAATACATACAGCAGTCATAGACAAAATAATATCATACAAACAAATACTATTGGATCTCAGACAACTGAAAATTTCTCCAAAAAAGCTAATTTTTAAAAGTATACTCCTTGATTGTATTATACCGCTCGAGAAACCCACATTTTCACGTGCCTGCTTACACCTTCCTCCATTGAGTTATCTTATGGACATCTTGCACAGCACTTGTATGTTCCATGTGACCTGAGCTGTCACCATGCTGTACCTAAAACCAATTCCACCAGTTTGGCTGTGTTGTCATTAAACTAACCAAAATACTGTGCATGAAGGTATAATAGTGTGAGCCTATGAGTGGGGTAGGGGGAGGAGCAGAAAGGAGCGCCAGCCACTCAGCACTGCGGGAGTGCGGGAGGGTTCCAAGACCAGAACAACACTTTTGTAGCACGGGTTTCAAACAATGGCACTTCCAGACACAAATACAGGAGTGGACCTTGAATAAACAGCATACAGCACAAGTGTATTTGATCTGTATTATTTTCTTTTCTATATTTCTAAACCCTAGGCATTTGGAATTAGCTAGACCTAGGCTTCGGCATATTACAATGTTATTGTTACTCTCACTCAGGTCAGGGGTCAACTTTTCACAAACTATTTTGATTATTTATAAAGGACGAGGGTCAGATTTAGGAGAATGATTCATCGGATGTCATTACAACTTCAGTCTATAAAGCCAGAGAGAGAGAGAGCAAAAGAGAGAGAGAGAGAGAGAGAAAGAGAGAGATGAGATGGGGTACTTCCTTTCGTGGATGGAATCATGAAACACAACACCTGGGACAGGGCACGCAGTTCTGCAGTTCTGCAGCTCGACAGTTGGTTCTGTGCCATACCTGCCCAGGCACCTTTCTATAGCAGAAATAGGAGATAGCAGAGGAAAGAGAAGAGAGGCAAAGGTCAGAGGAGGCGGGACAAAGTTGAGGAGGTGAAGAGAGATAAGAGGAAGACAGAAAGGTAGAGAGGAGAGGAGAGGCGAGGAGAAGAGAGAACGAACAGTTAAAGCAACCAGACCAGTAATAAACCAACATTGTAAGAAAGCTAGAAATTCCAGTGGAGACAATGGGAGCTATTACGCACCCATGTGAAACCATTTACTCCTTACTTCGACAGAAATCTACAAATATGAAAGATATTATATCATAATAAAGACGACAGATGGGGTAATCAGTATGCACTGAAATACTACAAAACGTGAAAAGAATGACAAGAAAAAATGTATTATTCACAGCGTTTGACCACAACAAAGGATTCAATGGTAAACATGTGTGGTGTCTTAGGCTTGAAGTCTGTTCCTTTAAAAAAAAAAAAAAAAAACTGTCAGATTTTTGATTAAACGCCAGATGTCTGGGTCTCTCGACTCTATAACTGACACTTTAACTGTAAAATAATAAACAATATATTGATGAAACAGTACTTTTAGTGCATCAGGAAAAAATGGTCAACAGTAATCCATATGATAAACTAATATATCTATAGATACTGTATATGGCCAATAAAGCACTTAAACTGTCTGCATGTTCTAAAGAGTCTCCGTCAGTCTTTCTAAGATATCTGCCTGTTTTTTTTAAAACTAGCTTTCATTCAGAGTGTTGATGACTGTCTTCATCGTCCTCTTTGATAATCCCCTTTATTTTCCATCGGCCTGTCCCTCTGTCTGTCGTTCCCTCCACTGGTCTTGACGGTCCCTCCGTCTGAGCGCTCGGGTGGGGCTTGCCCCGTCTGCCCGTCCATGGCAGAGCCTGGGCTTCGCAGCAAAGCATTGTACAAAGTGACAAGCCCCTTCAAAGAGAGCAGGCCTGCATAAAAGCACGTTTTATGACTCTGCCCTTCAAAGAACAGTTTGAGGAGTTCAAAGCACACACACAGGGAGCGGCAGCCCGCGGATGGAAAGTTCAGTACAAAACCAAAAAAAGGGGGAGACTGGGTAGAGAGAGAGAGAGAGAGAGAGTGGGAGAATGTGTGAGAGGAAGATAAAAGGGGATCGAGGGGGGAAACCCTCAAAAGCCATTTGATAATGCTCATGAAAGAGTGAGGCCAAACCTGCCACACTGTTCGCAAGCACCTCGACAGTAAATCTTCGACAAGAGGTTGTCATTCGCACTGCAGCCGGCTCGCTGCAAGCTGGGCCGCATTGAGCGCCGCCAGTCCGAACTGTTGGTTTTCAATCAGCCTCGCCAGTTTGAGGGTGCACACCTTATGCGCACATGCCAGGGATTTCCTCAGAAGACAGGAAATGTCATTTGTGATTTACAGTACAGGGAGGTTTTTGATGGAGGGCTTGAAATAGGAACAATGGTCAGTGGAGATATGGTCCCCATCACGGTGCACCTGATTTAGAGCATTGATGCTCAAGAACCATGAGATTGACACCTCTTTTAAATTATTACCACAAATCTAAGATGTGAACTTGCATAAATCAAGGGTTATATTCAGAGCAAACAGGAATCTGTTGATAACTACAAATCACGTCATGCGTCAAATTAAACCAAAGCACCAAAGCACCACAAATGTGTTTTCTTTAGAAGAGCAATGCTTAATAGATCTCATGTGCGAATGCTAGCTACAGGATGTGGCAGAAGGAAAGGAAAAGTTAAATTTCTTTAACTTATTTTAATTCAAAATCAATTCACGTTAACTTCCTGTAAAGAATCCTGTTGGTGATTACGTAGGCAAGTCCGAGAGGGTGTGCTTAACATAACACAATAATATAACTGTTTTCACTTTCTTATTTTCCTTCTCTCCTATAAAATCCTCAAGGCGCAAAATCTGTGTAGCTACATAAACACAGCTAGCTAGCGATGGTTCACAGATGCGTTTACAGTTGTTTGCCACTGCTCCCTTTTCCATAAAGAGTTTTCTTTTTCTCTGACGCAAATGAAGGAACAAATACTACTACAAATTACAGACAAAAGATACTTTCTGACTTCCGTTTTACGTTTCCGACGCTAAGCGTATTTTACAAAAGTACCACAGGTTACAGGCACTGTAGTAAGTGCTGAGTGAGATACAAAGTTTAGAAAATAACCCTCCCCCCAGCTAATTTTTGTCCTCATGGGCTCATGGGGAAATATGTCCATTTGACCGTGCCTAACTAGTTGAAAGCAGTGGGCAGCCTTTCCTGCCTAGGGACCAACTGAACTGTATACTGTAAGAGAGTAGATGGGAACAACGCACGCTTAGAATGTGACGCGAGTAATGTGGTAATCCTTTAAGCATTTAACAGTCTTGTGTTGCACCTTCAGAAAGGCTGTTCTACAGCTGACTTCCTGGTGGAATATAAATGTGTCTCCATAAGGACACATGCTCTTGGCCAGGCACTTGACTTTAGATCACTTTCTACCATCTGGGGGAAAAAATCCAGAAAGTCCAAAATGTATGCTATCAGGAAAATCCCACAAATGTTCCCTCGCGCGTGTGTATGTGATATATGTGTGTGCATGCTAGTGCTGGTGAAGGGCTGGCTATTGGATGTTAAAGGTGCCAACCCGGCCTCACCTCTATTCCTAATCCCTGGATTACAAAGGTCTGTTTCTCTGCTCGGCTGGACTCTGAGCCCTGCTGGACCCTGCCTTGGCCTCCAGGCCCGAAAACCTCCTGTTTACAATTTCCCTGTTCCTGTTTAAAATGTTGCTCCACTCAGGGAGAGAAAGGGAAGGAGAAATGGGGGGGGTGAATTAGAGCGAGAGAGGCCACAAAGGTACTGTTCTGTCCGGCGGGAACAAGGGAGCTATTAGAGGAGAGATGCAGGGGAGGAAGGAAGGAAGGAAGGAAGACGGATTCAGGGAGAGAGAGATGGAGGGAGGGGGTGGCAAGAAAGAGGAGAAGGCCCCGTCAGGGATTAGCTGGCCAGCTGCTCCCTTAGGGACCAGACATGAGACACAGGAAGAAACAACAGAGAGAAAAGAGAAAATAAAACAGAGACGGAGAGAGAGTGAGAACAACTGTACAATAGGGAAGAAAGAAAACAGATGGCACCTTATCTATTTGTAGCACCTTCCTTGACTGGAGAATTGTCTGGAAGCAAGAAATTCAGGAAGGACCATGGCTAGTTTTACCTCCAGGACCACAGTTCTGGTCCTGCTGGAAAGGGAGTACTACATTTGTGAAACCCATAGAGGCATTGCCGATTTGAGAACATTTATCCGCTGCTAGGAAGCAAGACAATTCTACTAAAGCTGTCTGTAGCATCAATTCTATGTTTTCACTGCTGTTGTCATCTGTATTTTCAAAATGTTGTATATTGATGAGTGCTAGAGGAAGAGGGTTTGATAACAGAACTCACGCACACGTTATTCATCACCAATTACAGGTGATGGAGTTCTACTGCACCCGTGGATTACAAAAACATTGAAGAGAATCAAAGTTGCTCAAACAAATGAACCAGGACATGGTTCAGTGAAAATCATGCACTTCCACAGACTGTCACGGCTCCTAATTGGCGACCACGTAAGCCTATACCAGGACCAATTTTGTTCCAGTTTTTCCTGTTCCTGGGCCAATTCCCTGTGGTGGAAAAGCGGCTTATCTATCCCTCAACAGCTAGTCACTCTGAGTCAGTCTTGAAAAAGTTGGCTCTACTCAATGGGACATATGGTTTTTGGGGCTGAATGCTTCACATGGTGGAAGCAGTGCTGTTGTGAAGGTGCTAACGGTGTATAGCTTACGGAGGCTGTGCATAATACGGGACATGGCTGATATCTCCATCACTGCTCTGAAATACAGCCCTTCATGACGATGGTCCCCCTGAAAAGAAGTTTTTCATGGTCCAGGAGACCCCCAATATATTTGTGAGGGTGGGGGGGCTATATCAGAAATATTATCAAACTATTATTATTATTATAATTTCTAAATTTTGAAACCATCTCATGCACCCAGTGGCCCAAGCAGGTCCTGACCCCTTCATTGAGACCCACTACACGACACACACAAGACACTGTGGGGAAAAATCTCCATTTCACAGCTGCATGATAGCCATGAACGTTTTGCTCTCCCCCACCCAAAAAACAAATGTACAAAGATGGAGGGAGAAAGTTTTTCCCTTGTTCCTTTCTTTCTCTCTTCCTCTTTTTCTCATTCTGTCTCTCTCTCTTTCTTTTTCCCTTTTTCTCCATATGGCAGCCATTTGTCTGGAGGAGGCCTGTCAGACATAAATAATAGGTTATGAAAACAGGACGGGAGTGGATAGGGTGGGCTTGTTTTCCTCCAAAGGGACGCAATCTCCTGAGGCCTGGTGTCCTTCACTGCAAGAGACAGAGAGGGAGAGAGAGAGAGAGCGAGAGAGAGGGAACAAGGGAGACAGAGGGAGGAAAACTGTTGTCAAGTTACGTGGTCAGTCCGTAGTCTGGAGTAAGTAATGCATGTTGATAAAACAACTGTTTCTTCTTTCTTAAACCTGTGCCGTGTAACTTTGATGAAAAGATACAGTAGCACATTTGGCTAGCACAATATATGTGGCAAGTTGAGTGTTTGAAGCCCTTCTTTCACCATTCAACAGACTTAGGGCTTTGATCTGCAAGAAGCAAATTTTGTCTGGAATGACCAGTGGCGGGAAAGCCACTGGTTCCAGTAGCTGCGCACAGGAAGTGACATCTAATGACATGAGAATATAAAGCATTGTCCTAAAGACACACTGCAGTCTTTGTGGAATATCATTTCCATAATGGCAGACAACATTTCTGAGGAATAACCCTCAGCGGTCCCAATTTAGGACATTTTGTTTTATAACATATGATTTCCTGTGAAGCACACGCTGAAACAATTAACTACAGTTTAATGCTTGATTGACTGATTCATTTGACTTGATTCACTGATTTTCAGTTGAAAAGAAAAGTGTGTTTGTGTGTAAGTGTGTGTATGAGAGAGAGAGAGCGGGGCAGAGAGGGAGAGGGAGAAAGAGAGAGAGAGAGAGAGAGAGAGAGAGAGAGAGAGAGAGAGAGAGAGAGAGAGAGAGAGAGAGAGAGAGAGAGAAAACGAGTCAGAACATTAAGGCCTCAAGTTTTGGCCTTTATATTTCAGCTGAATCCAATTAGCTCCATACCGCCAAGACACCAACACCAAGCCAGTTTTTTTCTCTTTTTAAAACATCTTCTATCTCGTCCCCTATCCTTCTCTCTTCCTTTCCTCCCCTGCTCATTCCTGTGTCCAGTTTTCTGCTCAGTCTAGACTGTATGTGTGTGTGTGTGTGTGTGTGTGTGTGTGTGTGAGGTAGGGGTGGGGGTGTGGGTGGGGGGTGGGTGGGGAGGGGTGCACGCTGAAGGCATCGTGATTAACATTCGCCCCAATTCGCTGAGGGACACGCCATTCTAAGCCCTTCCTTCCTGCTCCAAGTGGAATTCTCATTAGCTGATAACTGCTTTTCAAGAGAGTGCTGCATTCCACTGCTGGATACCAGGGGCCTTCCAAGACTCTAGAACACACAGACACAGACACAGACACACACACTCAAACCTGCGTGCATGTATAACTAGGATGGATGATATGTGTGTGTGAATTCAGTTAGCTGGGTTTGATTGGTCATAAAAAAATTAAAAATAAAAAAGTTTGTAAATTTCTATATATATATAATTCCAAAATGTCCTTTGTAGATGCTTGTGAATAACACATTCAGACACCTCTGACCAGTCCAGAGGTTTCCCCTGTTGTGTATGTTGTGTATGCATCGCTCTGCCCCCCAGTGGCCAGATAATGCACACATACGCCTTTGAGTTAGCACTACCACCCACTTAGCTTGATCATCCACTCATTTGTCTGGCTCCATCTCCTCTCCAGGAACACTTCCTCCCAGCCTGTAAAATGATCACCGGATGGCTACTTGAGTTCTCTACCTTTTTTTCTCTCTCCTCCCCTCTCTTCTCTTCACTTTACCTCCCTCATTTTCATTCTCCCTGCCCTGTTTATGTTCCTCATCTTATTCCTTCCCTCTCCTGTTCTTGTCCTTGTCGTTTTCCCTCCCCTTTACCCCTCATTTCCTCCTTTAAAATGGACGCTGTTCCCATGGGTGTCGTCAGAGGAGAATCAGGGAAGCAGGAGGCACTTATAGCCAGCTCTACTACCTAAACACTGGACTTGTCCTGGTAAATCATGGCGGTATTAGGCATTAGCAGTTAGAGACCGAGAGTGGAGCTGGGCCTCCGAAACATATTTCATACTTTATTCGAGTGCCATTGTTTGCTAAATGCAGCTCGCATTGCAAGCGCATTTTTCTTTACTTAGTAATTGGTAAATCTTCCTATTGCTAACTTTACTAACCCTCTATTTTCGTCTTTGTGAAATCTAAAGACTGTGTGCGCCATGTAACAATGTCGTAGATATAGACAATTAGAAGGATTTTCGGTTTAATTTGGTAGGCTAATGTCTGGGACAAAGCAGGATATGGGGATTCAAAGGGGATGGGTGGATGACTGTATAAATAGGGCCTTTGTGCTTTGTTGTTTATGTAATAGGTTTGCTGGTGTAATGCATGCATTGTTTGATAGGCCACATTGAGATTTGATAACAAACTAACCAATGCAATTTCAGAATGGCTACATTCCAAAATAGTTAATTAGAATAATTTACCAGGTCAGACACACAATTATGACATTGAAATTGTATATATGGAATGTACTTATTTATGTATTTATGTATGTATATATGTTTTTATTATTCTGAATTATTATTTATTTATTTTTATGTATTACATTTATTTTTTTATGATACAATCTAACACAATTGATCAGTGCTAACTGGGCTAGCCTGGACACATCATATACAATATACAGTGCCTTGAATCAGAAATGTTGGCTGGCTGGCTAGCTCAAGAATGCACCAACATGCCGCTAATGTGAAAAACATGACTTAATAGGTTAAAAGAAGATTACAGAGCCGTGGCAAGGCTTCAGACAAGGCCGTCTCCCCCCGGTCCGACCCATTTTTGAGCAGGAGTGGAGCCTTTCTGTCTCCCCAGCCGCGCGGAGTCCAGTCCAACCTGCCCCCCCCCGCGCGCGCGCCCCCAATGGTGCGTGATCAGACAGGCTCAGGGGCCCCCGGTCTCACTGGCTGACTCCACTGCTTTTCAATGGGGTCTTCCGCTGTCGCTTTCACAGCCATGGCCCCCGCATAAACATCCACACGCACGCTCTCACACACACACACACACACACACACGCACACACACGCGCACGTACACCGGCTAATATCACACACATTCGCAGGCTCATGCACACACACTCATGTACGTACACGACCCCACGTGCACTCTCGGGCAGCAGGGGCTGTTATGGTGGGTGGGGGCACATACAGAGGGATAGCCTAGACCGGAGGCACGCTTCCAGACTTGTGGATGAGGCAGAAAAGCCATTATGGATTGTTATGGTTCGCTGATCGCTCCCATTCAGCGGCTGAACTGCAGACAAAAGCGGCAGGCAGAAGCTAAAATAATGGATCTCTTCTCCACACCCGCCTCCTGACTTAATGGGATCACAAATGCATGCTGGGAGGTGGAGAAGTGTGTGTGTGTGTGTGTGTGTGTGTGTGTGTGTGTATATATGTGTATATATGTGGATGTTTAGGACAGGAAGTAAGCTTGATGTGTGTTTTATCTGTGTGTGTGTGTGTGTGTGTGTGTGTGTGTGTGTGTGTGTGTGTGTGTGTGTGTGTGTGTGTGAGAAAAAAGAAAGGAATGTGAATATATCAAGTTTTCAAACTTTCTGAACCACGACGAAGAAGTTGTTCATTGCACCTGCACAAGGGTGGTCACAAGCAATAAACATCTTTCTTTGAGCATAACATAACATAAAGGATCCCAGTTCCGGTCTGCCAACGATGGATTATTTTTTTCCGACCATCAGCGTGAAGGCATAAAAATGCTTTATGGTAACAGAACGATCATTGTGAGCGCTTGGGTTACAGCTAAGTATAAGTAGCAAAGCATAATTCTCAGGTGTTACCGCGGAAACAATGCTATCTTTAGCAGCTATGTATGCATAGTATTTAGAGTGAGTCTGTGTTGATTTTCAAGAAATACGGAAAGAGAAATGTATGATTATGATACACTTAATCCCATAATGCCTCTTAATCTGTTATTTGAGGTATAAAATGAATGAGTGACACAGAGAAATATAAATTTAGTTAATGTGCCATTACTCAAAAAAGACATGGCTTTAATTTTAAAGATGTAGTCACAAGTATGGAGCACACACAAACACACACACACACATGCATGCAAATACGCATGCAATGTGGATTATGGACCATATTTTTTCTCAATCCAAAAAGATACACAATTTACAACTTGAAAATACGGAATGGGCTTTTATTAAGCACAACGTCTCTCTTGATGTTTTCAAGGGTACGGTCTATGGAGAATTGTTCATGGAAAGACACTGAAGGCACACTGTCACATTTGTGTCTTGGGTGACATTGAAGGGTGGAGAGCCATTCTCCAGCTATTAATCTAGAAATAAATCTAGAGCCATTTTTAGACCATGCAACCTTGTGATGTACTTGTGACGCGTGACCAGGGCCACATCCTGCTCAGTATGATTTGAAGCTAGCTTAGATATGATTAAAACATGCCACATGACAAATTCTAGGTGACCATCCCCAATTGGCCTGGATGCTTTTAACTGGATGTTTTGAAAAACTGATACGAGATACGAGAGGCAGACGTCTTCCAACCATTCTGATCCCTCACATCTACGTATATTTGTAAAGATAAATCCTTTTTATTTATCTTTTTACCTTTAATGCGTTGCCTTACCAATACAGCCGGGCCTGTTTCTGTACGTGTTTGATGCTGCAAGATAGCCAAAGATGTTTCAAGTTCAAGTGCTAAAAGATGCAAGCTATACATTCACCTAAAACTAAACATGCTCCTAATACTGGTGGCAAATTCTATATCAGGCCTAATTTGGAATTTACTGGAACAGGCTTTTTGTTACGTGGAATATGCTATTTACATGGACCATGCCATATTTTGAATAACAGCGTTTTGTGAGTGTGCCCGTGAACACAGCCAGTGTGTGTTATGTGGTGCTAGCCAGAGACGAATAGCATTGACCTACTGTTCGCTGACTGACTTCCTCGCACTGAGGAACTGACAACACGCGTGCGCACGCACACACACGCGCACACACGCGCGCACACACACACACACACACACACACAAAGTGATGAAATCTCCAGTGGGCTCTGGGACCGATTCCCCACTGCCACTTAAGTGATGCTGATCAAAGTTATTTTTATACTTTTTGTCATGTGTTGCTAGGAGATGGTTATGTATAGATATTCATTACATAATAGTTGTTAGCCTCACATTTCTACATTTTTTCTGAGATATATATATATAATATTTAAGAAAAATCGTATACTGTATATAGTATACATTATACATACATACAGTATACATATATACAGTATATATATATTATATATATACTATATATATTGCATAATATCTCAGCTTATCTTGTTGTCTTCTAATTTAGTTTGTTGCTCCCTTTGTTTCTCTTTCACCCTGTGCTTGACAACCTCTCTCTCTCTCTCTCTCTCTCTCTCTCGCTCTCTTTCTCTCTCTCTCTCTCTCTCTCTCTCTCCCTCCCTCCCTCCCTCCCTCCCATGGGTCCAGAGGAGGTGATAAGAGTGATGTCATGCCTCCGCTTCCTGTGGATGTAAGTAACTTTACACTTTGTGCCTCAGGCCATGGAGGGGAGTATGTGTGTGTGTGTGTGTGCGTGTGTGTGTGTGTGTGTGTGTGTGTGTGAGAGAGAGAGAGAGAGAGAGAGAGAGAGAGAGAGAGAGAGAGAGA
>JAOEHI010001381.1:0-12697 GCA_025447815.1 Percopsis transmontana
GGCAAGAGTGAGCAGGCGGCAGCTCCTGGACAGGACCGCGGTGGCGGCTCCTCTGCGGCTGGGTCAGGCGGTGACCCCAGCGGCAGGAGTGAGCAGGCGACAGCTCCTAGGCAGGGCTTTGTCTAGTTTTCCTTTGTCTAGTTTTCCTGACGTTTCTCTCTTTTGTAGCCTATTCTTATTCTTTGGCAGTTTGTGGACTCTCTATAACGTCTCCAAAAAGAGGATCCAGAGCTACTTTTGCTTTTCGGTCAATGAAGTCGACTAGGTGAGAAAACCTTGCTCGTCCTCTTCCTGTCTCATGGATCTCAAATGCAGTTGTTCTCCACTTCTCTCTGATCTTATAGGGAAGCTTCGAAATAACAACTCGTATATTGGTAGGATTATCCATTTCTTCCATGAATTCTATATCATCCATGGGGTTCCTACATCCAATCAGGAAAAGAGCATAAGCACTTAATGCTTTACCATCTTCAGCTTTGATCTGAGGCCATTTGAAAGCTTTATCCATGTATGCATTCGCGATCTTCAGCTCATCTCCATATTGCCTCTGGAGTAACTTTCTGGCCTCAAGGTAGCCTCTGTCAGGTGACATATGCTCACAGCTGTGAACAAGTTCTTGCAGTTCCCCGCTGGTATACTGCTCCAAGTAGTACAACTTGTCTATATAAATGTCAGTTTTACCATCCACAGCATGCTCAAATGAAGAAGGATTTGTAAGTGAGAGGGTCACCTTTAAAAACTGGAATGTCTTTCGAAGGGAGATAGGACGACATCTGTTGCTGTACCAGCATCTCAGTAATCGCATTCTGCCTCTGCGTGACTTCATACAGTCCTCCTTCATTGTTAGCTGCCTGTGGGTGGCTATTGCCGGGTGGCTTGATCTGTTGTGTGTCTGATAAAGGCTGCACCAATGTGCCAGGAACGTATGCTGCTTGTCCTCCTGCAGCAGCATCCAAGAATTGCATAGCATTTGTACACTCCTCTTTTGGCTTACTTTGTGAACGCCTTTGTGATACAATGCTGTTAATGCTTCCTTTCTCACTGTAATATTCCTCGAACACCTTGAGTTTTGCATTAGACTCTGCAATAGCTGTGTCAAGAGCAAGCTGTTCCATTTTAGCTGCAGCTCTTCAATTTCCAACTCTTGCTTCCTCCTAAAAGCTGCTGAATGTGCCATCAGGGCTGCACGCTCTGCTTCTTCCTTCATACGTGTGGAGGACCCAGTAGTTGTTGATGAAACAACTGACGTCTTTGACGTCATCTTGACCATCTGTGAATTTCTTCTTCAATGCAGCACACCAGTTTTCAGTATTTTCAACAAAGACTTTCAAGGGTGCTGATCTTGGTTCATACCAGTTATATTGATCTGCTTGTCATTATGGCTCTTACACCCATTATACATCAGTTAGCTGATGCGCTTTGGCTTGTGTTCAATTAAATCAATCATGCCCAAGGCCTTTAAATTCCATGTTCACTACACCAAACAGGTGGAACCATGGACTCAAAAGGACCAAATTTCACTGTTGCAGAAACCCATGCACTGTTGGAGGGTGTTAGGTGCCATTATGCCTCAATAGTAGGAAGTTTTCATTCTGCTAAGGGTGGAGAAGTGACAAAAAAGACATTTGGATTGAAATCACCCAGAATGTGAATGCTATGGGGTCTGGCCAGAAGAGGACCACGGAGCAAGTGAAATTGAGACAGAAGAATCTGAGGGCCAGGACAACCAAGGACCATGCTTTAGTAAAAAACACCCAAACAGGCAACAAGCCCTTTAGGAGAGGTGACTACACAGAAGTGGTTCTTGACATTATTGGAGGTGAAAACTCACAAGCTCTGCATGGGATTCAAGGTGTTGTAGGTGGACGGTGAGCCCACAATTGTAGAGGAAAGCGAGCCAGTTCCTTCTAATGCAGAGGAAACATTTATTCTGGATTTCAGCACTGTTATTGAGGAGAAAGGTGGATCCTCACTGGTAGAGCCAGTAGTCATTGCCAAAGGAACTCAGAAAAGAGGCCAGAAGCGTTCTTTGCCAAACAAAGCTGATGATGCCTATAAATCACTTCTTATACGAGAAATCGAAAGAGCAGAAGTACAGATTCGTCTGGCAGAGGAACAAATCACTCTCACCCAACTACAGCAAACCAAAGCCAGACTTAAAATCCGCCTCCTAAATGCAAGCCTTCAAATAGCTGGTCTCTCCACAAATGAAAACGAACATTCCATGGACATTTAGCCTATTTATGATTTTACCCTTATGTGCATTTTTTTATTTTGCTGGTTAGGTGAGGGACATAGGTGACGGGACTAGTTACAAGTGACGGACGAGTTCGCTGTACCTATCATTGCTGTATCGCAAAAACACTGGTGGATTGACTAAGGTAAGAAGATGATGAGTATTTGTGTATTCTTCTTCACAGGCCTGTTATACTATTTAATCTATAAATTGGTGGAATTCTTAATTTTATATGTGCATAGTTTTCATATTATACTGATTATTTATATTAAATATCATTTCTAAGTTGTATGTTAAAGTGCATTTTATGTCTCTAGTCTGAAATGGCCTTAAATAAATATATATTTATTTCTTGTGAACTTATGTCATTCTTATGCCCCTGTTATATCATTATTATGACTTATATAATATGAAATTTACATATTATATAAATAAATAAATAGACTAAATAAATGTGAACCATTGTCTGTCTTTTATTATCAGTTTTCATGTATAAGTTTATGTTTTGGTGAGAAAGAGACTGTGTTTAGAGAGGAATTCCGACAAATATTTTAAATCACGGTTTCTCTATTTTGTTTACACTAATCACTAAATTTCATAACTTTTGAACAGTAAATGATATTCCCATCCGTAATTTTTTGTTAGATAACACACAAAATGCTGAGTATTTCATACACAAATTTTTTCTTTATCTTGTAGAGAAATATGCAAAAAATCCACTTGTTTGTGAATGAAATGAAATGTTGACGATTTTTCTGGCTACACATTTGCAGAGGATTTTAAAATATTTCATAACTGAATCAAGGTTACCATATGTATTTTACACCATTTTATAGAACTGGTACTACTGATTAAAATGGTATGTTTATCTCATTGATTGTATGTAATATACTCAAGATATAGGGTTTCTTGTGTGAGACGGTCATCCAGCACCAGAAAATGGAATTTTCCACACGGGCACGTAAGGGTTAAAACCAAGGGGCAACATTCAAATCTTAAAAATGAGGCCAATACGGAATTCCCAAAACTTTCAGTTCGTCGAATGGCCACTTGAGGCTGGCTCCAAAAGCGAGTCAAGCCCCATAGACCCTATGTTAAAATGTCCAACTTTACAGCAGAAATAAACATGTTTACAGCCTGGTACAAAAACGGTTTTGGTCTCTATAGGTAGTTTCCCTGTTCATGACAACTATACAGGGGGTGATTTTTTTTATAACTCATCAGTTTAAATTATATTATATATATTATGAATAATTAAGGGAATGGCTTATTTGAGTGACAGCTCGTGTCTTATTTGAGTGACAGCTATCCAGGTGGACCGCCGTTGACCTTCCTCAGGAATTGCTAAAACTTGACATCTCGGTCATGGGTCCTTTCTGAGCATTTTAATAAAAATAGCTGAGATAATATGTCTTGCTGTGCTATTAATTGTACTAACAGACCATTTAAGAGCTCTGTGCTCCAGTTTTTTTCGGTGAGTGTTTTATGTTAACGTTAGTCAACAAACGCTTTGGCTATCTTGCGAACGGCGTTCAATATGGTCAGCCTATCGGCTTTCCTACCAAAAGGAACGTATGTCTCGTTGCAAAAATAAATACACCAACATACACGGATGCCCGGTATACTGAGGTGGTTTCCCATGATCTCTGCAGCTCTCTGGGAACCACGCCAGACATAGCTGTCACCAATGATCCAGAGTGTGTCTGGGAGGAAAATAAATGAGTGTAAAAACTGATTAAGGTTACGAAAAAATTGCAGTTCACTATAGGATGCCAAAGTTTTCTTTCTGTTAACAAAAGTGTTACATCACTTCTGTAGGATAAAATGAAACGATGGCAACATCTTAAAATATATAGATGACAGTCAAAAAATACATTTGTTTGGAGTTGTCAAAGTCTAGTAGCCAAAATTGATGCTAACAGTTTTTGCTGTGTAATGTTAGCTGGCGTGGTGGAGGAAAGGGTGACATGTGAGGTTAGCCATGACCAAGAGATCTATTGAAAGAAATACACCATGTAACAAATATTGTTGCCATAACATGTAACTTATTGTTGCCATAACATGTAACTTATTGACGTTTACTTATTAATTACATCCCACTGACAGTTAGGAAACTGTCAGTGGGAAACTGAATGAATGTAAGTTAACAAGTGTTCCATACATAACGAGTCATTCCATATAACGTTAGTGAGTAAGGATCGTTATATTAGTGTTACCTTACGTTAGCTTTCCTTGATTCCCTTCAAATTGTTCATTAGATGTTAACGTTATCATAAGGCGTGTTTTGGTGTTCTTATGTGTTACACAGTTTCATGGCCAACTTTCAGCTAATCTAGTATTGAATTTAAAACAATTAGAAATAGTGTTGTGTAGTTTTCAGGTTAACTTACCTCAAGATACATAGACGTGAGTACCGGGAGCGGGCAACCACAGACCGTACGAGTTTTGCTAGTTAGCAGAGTAGCATCAATAAACGAGCTTAGTAACTTCATAGATAGACGGGCTCTGGTCACTTTGCGGTAGGTGGGCGTGTCCATAGACTGTATGGGCGTGTCCCGGCAAACAAACATCCCGCCCCCTTAGCATCTCACGCTTCGCTCTATGCCCATATATGAATAGACGGAATTGGGCGGAGTCAGGCTCTGCCAAGATGGCGACGGCCTGATGAGCTTCAAAACCGTTCTTCAGAAACTCTATGGGTGACGTCACAGAGGGTTTGTCCATTTACTTATACAGTCTATGGTTAAAACATGACTTACTGTATATAAAACAATATATTTGTGAATAATGTATATTTGTTTCTTTGTATTTATTTGTTGTGGGTCAGATGAGGGGTCTGACTGTTAAAATTTAAAAAAGGTTTGTATTGTTTTATTGTGCCGTTTTCTGTCTCATCAAATAAAAGTGACATAAGTGATGTAAAGTGACGCTGGCTATTCTGCCTATTCTGCCTATTCTGCCTATTCTGCCTATTCTGCCTATTCTGCCTATTCTTTATCTAGTTATATCTAGTTAGTTTATCTTTGTCTAAAAATTGTGGCATGTAGTCCCATTTAGAGCACTGGTAATCCGGATTTGTTAATATTGAAAAGTTTGTATCTGGATTAGGGTGATCCAATCCAATGCTGCTTTGAAAAACCGATGATTACTTGATCCTGGATAGCAAAACATGGTATTTACAAATCCGGATCATTCTGATCCAGATGAAACTTTTTAAACAACTGGGCCCAAATGATCTGTCAATCACAATCTGTTAATCTTCACTAGAAATATCTTGTCAAGGAGAGTCAAGAGACCATCCTCACTGTATGCTCACCTGTCAGCATCCTTCAGACAAATGCCACAGTGCAGCTTTTCTGTTTTTATAAATTACTAATGATTAACAGGAGTCTGTGGTTAAGAGTACTGGTAGAAGTAATAATAATCCAGCCAAATTGCTACCTTGTAGAAGAGAAGGATGAAGTTGATGGAGAAGGCGACAAACAGAGCCAACATCCTCATGTTATAGAAGTTCCTGGCAAAGTAGTTCTGAACAGACACAAACACCACATTCATATTATATATATAAGAACTACAATGTTTCCCTACACATATAGAATTATGTATGTGATGACACTGTATGAATATTTATTTCAAAACCATTTCACAACCCCCCTAAACGCATCTCGGGAACCTTTGGGGGTCCCAACCCGCAGTTTGAGAAGTGGTGATATGGACTGTACCAGGAGCTTCCTCTGGTAGGCCAGGATCTTCTTCCAGAAGGCAGACTCCTGCAGGTCTGGTTCTTCTGACCTGGAGACATGGTGCCGTCGGAATTTTTCCTTCGCTGTCGCCTCCTTCTGTTGCATCTGCTGTTTCTCCACACCCTCGCCCCTACAACCATGAAAATAATTACATTTAAATAAAGGTTTTCATTGAGATGTTGCTCACGTGCATTCAGCCCCCTCCAATTAATTATTACATTATTTAGATTCATTCATTTGTGAGGTTTGGATGCACTTTTTGAGACAAACTGACAGTACCTGCCAAATAAATAAATAACATAAAAAATATCACATTTTGGCTTATAAAATGATTTGACTGATATCTTTATTGGTGGTAAAAGCACCTACTCTGCTTTAACAGGCTCACACCTGGTCCCCTCTCTTCCGTCCTTCTCCTCTGAGGAACAGCTCTTCGACTGGAAGAGAAAACACATTAGAAAAACCAGCAAGCGAGCAGCAGAGCCCTTTGTTATCTGCTGCATAATCTGTTCCAGCATGAAACCCACAAAACATGCAGCTATGCCTGCCAGCCTGACAGACAGCGAAGCACTGATTTCATTTAAAAGTAACCTCCTGTGGGAGGGAATTCCACCAGCAACTTTCACCTGTTACAGAGAAGTCCTCTAAATGTACAAAAACGCAGAGCCTTACAGCACACTATTAAGGGTGTCAGACATTTTGAAGTGTTGTCCAAATTATTTTAATTCTTCTCATTAAGTGAGATGCTTGGCAGGTTGTAGTCAAGATCTTAGTGGCATCGTTAAAAAAGTAACATCGGTCATGCTGCACTATTCTTACAGGAATCATATCATACAATGCTGCAAGCATTTTATAAGACAGCAACAATGTTATATTAAGACTACTTAACATTGCAGTAATATTGAGCCTGCTAATAATTTATATTAAGTGCGCAATCCTTAGGTGTCCCCACCTGTTGCCTCTTTTGGAGCTCAGGCGAGGGCGTGGCAGCCGGGGTTGTGGAGGGATGGGCCATGGAGTCAGGCACTGGCGAGTTGAGCAGTTCCGGTTGGCTGGCTTTGGGGTTGTGGGGAGTGATCTTGTACTGCCCCCCCTCCCTCCTAAGGTCCAACCCAAAGATGTCTGACAGCACCTCTGTCTCGTCCAGGTTGACAGCAAGGTCGGCCAGCTCCTCCTCCGCAGAGGAGTGGTTCGAGGGTCTCTTCTCCATCCCTTCCTCCTCCTCACCATGCACCTCATCCTGGGTGGGGTCTGGCATGTTGGCTAGCAGCTCCGACACCTGAAAACCAACCAGGACACCTTTACACTTTACAAGCAAATGAGCACCAGAAAGACTGGTCAAACTTCCCCAACGACAAAATCTACTGTAACACTTTATTTGAAGGGGTGTGCATAAGACTGTCATGACACCGTCATAACCATACCATGACACCTGTCATAAACATGAAGCAGTCTTTATTGTTTGTGGCTGTTGTCATTAAGTGTCAATCGGTAAATTATGTGATTTTTAATGTCAAGTTGACACCAGGCTCGGGCTCCGGACGTGAGGACTCACAGGCGGCCGTGCAACGGACGGGCTGCGATGGCGTGGGCTTTCAGCGGCTGGACTGAACATGGGCTCCAACGGCGAGAACACTCAGGCGGCAGCTCCGGAGATAAGCTGCAGCGGCGTGGGCTCCAATGGCGAGAATACTCAGGCGGCCGAGCAATGGACGGCATGGACCCTCTGTCGACCGGGCCATGAGCGGGCTCCTGCGCCCGGCGAGGCCAGCTAGACTCCTCCGGTGGGCGGCAGCAGCGTGGACCCTCTAGCAACCGAACCGGAGACTGGCTTCGGCGGTCAGACCTGGCGCCTCAGATGTCTGGACGCGGGACGGGCTCCGGCGGCGTGAATACGCAGGCGGCCGGGCCAAGGGACGGCCGCGACAATGTGGATCCTCCAGCGTCCGGACGGTATGCAGGCTCCGGCAACGAAGACCCCTCTGAAGACCGTTGACGCAGGCACAGACACTCAGGAGGCTGGTGGCGGTGGCGCGGGGTGGGCCCACTGGCGTCCAGACCAGGCCCCAGCGCAGGCGACGAGCCCCCCCACGTGCCCTGACTAGGGTGAGGCGGAAGTGGTGGAAGACCCTGTAGCCTTGTCCTGGTGGGCAGACCAGGCACGGGAGTGTGTACCCCCCAGGACAGGTGGGCAGTGGGCGTCGCTTGACAGCAGCGTCCCTCGGAGGCTGGCCGGGAGTGCCTCCTGCGCACGGGCCAGCGGAGCTCTCTCGACAGCGGCGATACATCAGGGGCGCTAACCGGAGGGGCCAGGATGGCGCTGGATGGCGAAAGTCGCAGTACCTCCGTCCTGCATCCTGGCGTCTGGGGCCTGTCCAGCAACGCTTTCCTGGTTCGGGCCGTCAACGCCTCCACTGGCCTGCCCGGCAAACCTTCCCTGGTTCGGGGCGGTGTGGGACACCAGAACAAGGGCCAGGGGAGTGACTCCCCCGGGGCTGACCAGCGACGCCTTCCTGGCGCTGGGTAGCGGGAGCGGCCAGGAGACCGCCGGGAAGTTGGCTGTGGCGTCTGCGGGGGGAACCAGGGGGGCACTGGGTGTCGACACGCTAGGCGAGCTTACCGGAGGGGTCCTCGTAGCATGGGCAGGCAAAGCTGGCTCTACCAGGCAATGAGGACAGCTACGGCGGGCCGGGCTTGCGCTCCTGTGGCGTGCTTGCCACCTTCGGCTTCGGCTACTCTGCCGTTCCGTGGGCCGCTTCCACCCCTCCGTACTGGGGACCTCGTACAACGGCTCCACAAGGTCCTCGAGGTCCCAGTCAAACTCGTAGTCCAAGTTTATGGTTGCTACTCCCCGGTAACTGGTTGGTCATTCTGTAACGGTGCGTGTTGGAGTGGCGAGGGTAAGCACGAGCCAGAGGAAAAACGCAGGGAGACGTGGAAGCGGTGAACGCATGAAGCGTATTTTAACACTCCAAAAGTACAGGTACGCTCAAACAGCAGAACAACAATGACCAACACCAGCCCTTAGTGCTGTTGGGGAACTTAAATAGAGTCCATAATTAACTAAAGGAGGCGCACCAATGTACATGTTTATGTATGGTGCATGGAGAATACTGAGGGTCTAACTTTTTGAATATAACATTTTAAAAATATAAAAATTTGATTAAGTTATTTTCTTATGAATATGAAAAATGTATGAATGGTTAGATGAACACCAACCTTCATGGTCTTGGCACCCTCCACCAGGCTTCCTCCCAAGAAGGTGTTGTAGAAAACTCTGCAGAATCCTCGCACCACGCTGAACGACACATGAAAAAGGCCCACCACAACCGACCAATAGAAAGACACCAGGGTGGTCACCATGTCTTTCACTGTCATCTTCTTCGTCCTCTTCATCTGTTTCTTTAGACTCTTCAAGGATAGTACCTGAAAGAGAGAAGCTAAGTCTAAGTTAACACCTACAGTATCACTTTAGATAAGAAAAATGTGTGATTCACTAATTGAGTCAATATTAGCCCCTCACAAGAGTATGTAACAGTCAGAGTGCACATGGTAAAATCCTTGCTTTAAAATACTGTAGTGTAGCCTAACCCAACATGCTACACTTCATCATAGTAACTAGTTTATTCTTACCTTCATCAGCACCATGATGTTGTATCTGAGGGCCAACAGCGCCGTGCAAAGTGTGGTCACAGAGAAGAAGCCCATCTCTGGGTTCTCCTCTTCTGGCTTCTCCCGCTCACACTCGTCCTTCACTGCCGAGCGCTCGCCGGCGTCTGACATCTGTGCCGCTAGCTGCATCTCGAAGATAGTGTCCTCGCAGAAGTTGACGAACAGCTCCATCTTTTCCTTCTCTCCGCCTTCATTCACCACGTCGAAGATGAACTGTCGCTTGGACTCCTTCACCTGGAGCATTAACGAGGGGATACCACATCACTTTTTAAGCTAACAAACATTACTTGTTATTGGGGAAGGATAGTCTAGTGGTTTGGGTGTTCGCATCCCTGAGCAAGATGCTTGAACCCTACCTTCTCCTTATTACTTGTAACTGTACTCACTGTAAGTCTCTTTGGATAAATGCATCTGCTAAATTACCTTAGCAGATGCATTACCTTAATTTTTAAACTGACAAACAGAAAAACGTTTGTTTCCAAGAGTATTTGTGTGATGTTTGGGATTGAATTGAGTCATTTCCACTGGTTGATTGTCTGCTTTGCTTCCATATTTAATACCTTATATTTATGAGCAATACTGATGATTCATTGATTAATGATGATTGAAGTCTAACTGTTTACCTGTCACATATTTTTACCTGTGGTTTCTCCCACTGTGTTCGACTGGACTCGCTGATTTCAAAGTAAACACGCTCAATACGCTTGGCACTCCCCATGATCTCTATCCTTCCCAGGTAGGGTTGGAAGTAGTTGAGAACGCTGTCTGCCAGCTCCAAAAAGGTCTGCAGGCGCGTGTCGTGAGGCATGTGTTCAGACAGGTTGGTCAGCAGGACCGCTACGTTGAAGCCGATGTCCTTCAGAAGCAGAAACAGTTTTCAAATGAACACCACTAATAGCAAGTACGTGCAGAGGGGGTGTATCTGGGTGTTCAAGCACCTGCCCTTTTCCCTAAATTATTTAAAAGTGCCCCTCTCACCATTCATTTATTAAATAATTATATTGTGGTCAATAAAACAAAATTGAAATTGAAATGAACATGTCAACATGCAAAACAGTAGAAAATGCATCATATGAAAGTTTATTTGCCCTAGTCTCACCGTCATATGCTTTGATGACACCAACATGTTATGCATTGCATCTTGCTCCCCATACAGACAGGCAGCCGCGAGCTTGCTTGCTAACCTAATCATTGTGGTCGGCTATTATCAGCATTTTCTATGCTCATGAAGCGACTTCAAATTTATTGGCAGGCAGTAACCTACAAAAAAGTTCATTACATTTCCACCCCAACATTACTGTTTTTTAAGATAGAGTCCACTTTCAAAACTCTTCACTCAAGCACTACAGCAGTCTAAGTTGAGCGAATTGAAGAAGTCCACAGCAAATTTGGCAAAAAACTCGTTGATTTGGTTGATCTGCAGCCATGTTGTATTTTGCTGTAAATACTTTTTCTCCTGTGTTGCTAGTAGCAGTTAATAGGAGGGAGAAGCCCTTTTATCTCCTGTTTTTATGCTAGAAGCCTAGTTTAGAGCTTTGTCTTTACTTTACATTTTGTTGTGGTTTAGAAAAGAGTTAGGTGACCTCTAGAGTTGTTTTGTTTGGGGCATGGCTCCTCTCTGAAGATCAATAAACTGCTACTTTGCAATCCTTGGTCCTGGCCTTGCTTGGGAGTGGGAAGAGTGGGGAGCCACGTTATGTTGTGTCCCGGTTACCCCTAGACCGTAGGACGTAACAATATACTGTGAGGTAAATTATTTATGCCAAACAGCATTCCTCCCTCCAAAACCCATCTTTACAATTTGCCAGCAGGTTTTCTTTCATATCACTTATTTTATAATGGGAAAATCTGCGGAGTAGTGGTTAAAAACCCTCCTGTTAACTGTTTTGTGCCAATATAGCAGTCTTTGTAGGAAACTTGATTGCAGGATGAGAAGCAGTTGGTATGGCTCTGCTCCGGCACACCTGTCTCCGCTCATGGTGAGGTCAAAACACCATATTTGGCATTTCCTGTAGCGGGGATATCTGGTCCAGTTCAAAGGTCTATTTAGGGTGTAAACCCCCTCACGTTGGTTACCTGGCAGGCCTGTTAATACAATTTGTCCTTATCTCAGATGAGAGTGCAGCGCTTAACCACAGCATCTATTGTAAGACTTTTCCAACAAACCAACAGGTGACATGTATATTTTGCAACAGCTGATGGAAAAGTATGGTACAGTTATATATTGAGCAAAACCTCCAGAAGCACTTGCAGTATATAATTATTTATGTATTGTATTTCTAGGACCCAACGATTATCTCACACAGGGGGTATAGGTAGAATCCTCACTGCAGTAAAGTGCAAGTGTTGACATGGTTATCACCAATAATGCCATAAAACAGAAATTCTAGACAGGGTGTTGGCATACAACAATATATTTGGAAATGTTAGAAGTGTCCTGAATAACTCTTAATTGATATAAAAAGTGTATGACCACCGTCCACATGATCAGATGTCCCTCCTGGATGCAATGAATGCTGAACGACTGGACATATCTGCAGAGGATCTGCCAGGGATGGATGAGGCATGTAAAGAGATTTCTTTCCCAGGTGTATTGCACGAGAGGACATAAGGTGTGCGAGGATGAGAATTTGTCGCTAAATGCAGGAGACAGGCTAGACTAGCATTGCTACAGTATAAGTACATGTGTCTAGCTGCCTAGGTAAAATGGACTCAGTATTGAATAATTCTTTTTACAATATTTACCAGGGTGATAGTAATAAGAATACCAAGTTATTAATAATTGTAATACTGGATAGAGGCGTCATCAAAGATGCCGATTTTTGAATTTTGAGCATCTGCCCCTATAGAACTCTCAGCACGTGCCTGACTAATAGATGTGCCTTACACATTCAAGATATTTGTCATTATTTATGAAAGTTAATAACTTGAATATTGTGGGTGTGTGGGCGTGGTTTAGCCTGTATGTATGTGTGGAAGGGAACGTGGGGAGGTGTGGTTCACGGGGCTGGGGGACAGGTGTGGGTATTTGCCTAATCACTTGTCT
>JAOEHI010001382.1:0-12697 GCA_025447815.1 Percopsis transmontana
ACACACACACACACACACACACACACACACACACACACACACACACACACACACACACACACACACACACACAACTCTGATCCCTGGAACACAATGGGATGGGGCTCCCAGTGTTCCCAGGGCAGGCAGCAAATAATGCCCACAATGCAATGTGCCTGCGACTGGCAGAATCCCCATGTGGGGGTGTGATTGTCCAGCGAGCTAAGCACTGCGCCAGGAAAGAGATGCCAGGCTGTAATGACAACATTTGGATGCCAGCTCCTGGTCAGGCCTTGAAGGACAGTTTGCTGACAACCTCTGTTTAGAATGAATGCATTGGCTTGGCCAACTGACTTCAGGGACTGCTTTAAATTAATTCAGGACTTCCTGGGTCTGTTAACTGCAGTCTACAGCTATATTAGCGCTTTCTTTCTTTTAATGGTCTGGAGTTTAGAAATTCTCTGCTGGGTGCTTGTCACACCAACAATAATAAGACTGCAGAGCTCACAGCAGCTTAGAAGGAGCATATACTCCAGTTCTCACACAAATAATAAGTCCCATGGTGTGGGTCTGTAAATAAAAGAATGGGGCCCATACACACCCGCACAATGCAGAGTTTACCACAATCTTTCGCACGGCGCTCCCCTGAGTTCCCATCGTCTTAAAATAGCTCAGAAAAAGGGAGAGAACTGGGAATTTCTCTGCTGAAATAAAAGAACAATTACATCTTAAGATTTTATGAATAATTCATAAGTCAATGTTTGCGGGATGCCGCGTGAACGCGCGTGCCTGAAATTCAAGGTCCCTCTGAAACAAGACTGTTCTAGATGTTTGAAGTTGGGCTTGAAAAGGAATGGAGACAACAGCTTTTGATGTCAACTGGGTCTGTTTGTGCACAATTTGTGGCTGCACAGTGCCGCCTAGTGGATGAGCTGAAAACTGAGAAACAAATTGACAGGTTCATTCTTTCGTATTATAATATAATATAAAGCAACAATCAGCGTCATGCTTGTCAATGTCACACTACTACCACAAAAACAACAGCCATCAACATTTCAGTTAAAACGTAGCACACAGAGCATAATTAGTGCAAAAAATAGTATACAAAAACCTCAGCGAGTGGCTCTCAGAACTTATCAAGGCAACAGTTGATTTAAGTAATGCCATTAAAGCGGCAAGCACCATCAAACAGTCACTATATTGACTGTGAACAGGGCTGCAATGTCTTCAAACCCTTGGAGACCATACAGTGGTCTGAACTCTTGTATACCACGACATGTACGGTAGCTGAGCATAATATTAGGCCATTATATAAGCTCTGTGTGTGTGTGCGTGTGTGTTTGTTATTAGGAGTGACGCAGGAACCAGGGGAGCTTAGCGCCAACTTATCTGCCAAGGGGGTCTAATTTACTGTCTGCACTTGCTGTTCTAGTACTAGCACCACTAGTTCATTACCTGGCAAGGCAGCTGGATTCGTGAGATCACAATCATGTGAGAATCCCCCTTGCCAGGCTTCAAGTAATAAGTTCATGCACTTGTGGACAAATCAGCGTCCCAACAGGCGTGGTTTAGATGTGACATTAGCCCATGATAGACGGTCATAGACAGATGGTTCATCCAATCACCTGCCAAGTATTTTTTCAAAGTGCCTGCTCTTTTCCAAACAGTTTTCAAGGACTTCTTCCCAGATTTGGTTTTGTGTAAAAAACCATGTGGCGCATCAGGTAAACTAGTTCACCTTGGCATGAGGGACCTCTACTGTGGTGTTTAGTGTTTTTTTTTTTCACGTATTCAAGATTCTCTTAGTCCATTGCACCAGACATGTTCTATTACAAGCTAAGGCACTTAATATGAAATCCGTCACAGGTGCATATAATCAAAACAGCCAATGCATTTACACCCATTATCGAGGACAATGTCATCAGGGAGTATTTTAGAGAGCAAACTGTTCCCATTTTGCAATGCAGGAGAGATTGTGAGTCAGCAAAGTCCAACAGGTGGTGTGTGTGTGTGTGTGTGTGTGTGTGTGTGTGTGTGTGTGTGTGTGTGTGTGTGTGTGTGTCTCTCCTTCAGTGGCTTTCATAGCTGCCACATGCTTCCTTAAACACGTCAATCCATACATCTCCAGGTCCAGGCATTCCATACGGATGCGGAATCCATACAACCATTCCTTATTGTCCCTCTTGTCCTTCTTTGGGTACCAGGTCCCGTCCTTTACTCTTTTTTGAGGTCAGAGGTCATCTTTCACACGTCAATCTTCTTCAGCTGCTCGTAGGTGAGAAAGAACTGGACTCCAGAGTTAAGGGACAAGGAATTTTGGCTTGGATTCCTTGTAGTTTGGAGCACTGAGGCTCCTGTTCTAACCTTATCACGTTGCCAGAGGTCTCCGCTCCAGTGACCCAATTAGATCATCTCAGGCTGGCCTGGTAATGTTCTGCCAAGCCTCCCCCCACCTCACTCATCTGTGGTAACTTTTAATCTACAAGGCCCCGTATACTTTCCTTTCGAACTGAACATTCAGTTTCAGTTGGTGTTGCACTAACCTTTTTCTTTTTAAAACATGCTTTAACTTGATTGGCTATCTGACTGGGAGTGGTAGGATAGGTCAGAGATGATTGGTTACAATCCAGAAATGATGTCACACTTTTTTCATAGTAATTTCGAGTAATTCTATCTTAATTATAAATTAACATGGTTTAAAGGTTATTTTAACATATCGAAAACATATTTATTGGTGATCATTCTGCACCCCCTGACCCACACCCCTCCCCCAGGATAGGATCTACCCGCTTATTTTTAGCGGGGTTTCCCACGTTTAAAAAACCCAGCTTATACCCTCTTTGGTCAAAAAAAAAAAAGAGTAGAAGAGAGTTAACTGGCTTCAGGGCTGCAGATGAAGAACAGCTTGGAATCCACACACAGCTTACGTTACGCCATCAAAAGGACTGTGACTCTTAGAAGATCCCACAAACAATGCAATGAGTTTCAAAGGATACAATGATGTTCCACGGTCCCAGGCGGAGCCAGTTGGGGAAGAAACCTTTGTAGAGGGCCATGAAACCCTCCGTCCGCCATGTCTGGAACACAGAGCAGTTTAAACTCCACCTTATCAAAACCCGCGCATTCTTACAGCCACCACTGTGAATTCCTCCCTGGGAGATTTGAAAGTTGTGTCTGGAACTATCCTTGAGGTTGAAACAACAATGTTGTTGTTTGGGTTTGAAACTGAGAAACTCCTCCCGACCTCAGCACAGAGTGGCTCGCACTCCTCTCTACTACTCCCCTAGAACCACATGTCCAGGTACCTTTAAAACTTTACCTGGGCTTGAGAAGGAAAGTTCTTGAATGATATTGTACATGTACTGGTTGCACATGAATTGTACAAATTTGACACAAAGCTTAATCTTACTGTAAATGAATTTCACAATGTAAATGTCATGTTTATTTATGTCCTATGAATCAACTAAAACACGTGCAGTCACCCCGCTTGCTGTTTTCCTCCAACTGATATGGACTGAGACTGACCTGCAGTAAACAATCCAGTGTTCCCTGGTAGAGAGCCCCGCCTCTCTGGTTCATCATGCGGGTCCGGACCACATCCACGGGGTTGGAAGCCAAGGCCCCGGCCAGACCACACGCAAAACTGGACCTGGTGGAGTGGCCAGAGTTAATCCGAAAGCCAAGTAATTGTTGCAGCGATAACTCAAAAACAGATTGAGACTGACAACATTTTACTATGCAATTCAGTAAGAACAAAGATGTTCAGCAATGCCACATGTTCCGTAAATGTAGTTAAGATTCTGAAAAGACAAAGCTAAGATATGTAGTTTGTAGATAACATTAGCCTATGCCTAAAACATGTTGCTATAATGTTATATCTGGTGTGTTATATTGATACAAATGTTGCATTACCACAGTCCTGCTGAAAACTTGTGACCGGTTCATTGAATATTCAACACAGTTTTCTCATGGTGGCAAAGCACTCACAAGAAGTGTGTGTAAGCCGTGTCGCCCATGTGGCCGGACATGATCAGATGCTTCTTGGTGATGTCATAGACTGGGAGCTCAACCCCAACCACGATGGCAGCACGCTGAGCTGTTAGAGAGACACCCTGGCAGACAGACAGGGGACAGACAGACAGACAGACAGGGGATAGAATTGAGGATTTGGGCAAACCATGAGTCCTAAGGGACAGGACAGTGACAACGGCGGTAGGGTACCTTCCATAGTCCCCTTGTTCCCTCCTCCTGGTAGATGGTGATGAAATTTCCCATCATGCTGCCCTGGATCACGTTTCCCTGAGCCTGCATGCGGATCTGTGAAGGGCAGACAGGCCGAGTTGCTCGTGGAGAGAAAGTGCGCGAGACAACGGATGCTACAGAAAAGCCTCATGAGCAAGAGCAGAGAGAATTGTTTGATGTTGACTAAGCCAACACACCCCAAACCCCAAAATGAATTGCTCCTCTTGGAATACAGAACCGAAAAGTTTAAACGGTACCTTTTCTCTGTACGTCTTGTATCTGTATAATCAATATTGTGATGTATTGACAGTTCAGACACACCACCAACATTTCAATATTTATTTGATGCGTCGTAAATGATGGACCTGCAACACTTCATGTATCGCAGAATGGCCTGTTAGGTGCTGCATATCACATCTTCATAGTATCGTATCATGAGCTGGTGTTCACTCCAGACAGGAATCACATGATGACTTGGCAGGAAGAAGGTTATATTCAAGCATTCATGTCAGTACGCTATGTTATTGAGGCTTAGACTATAAATAGTCCAAAATGAGTGTCCTGATAGCACCACACTGACCTTTACTCTGACACCCCACCACACACACACACACACACACACTAAAGGTTCCCTATCGTAAAATGTTTTACCCACTTGGTGGTCAGTTGTGCTGTCTGATTTCAGACAGCACAACTTATTTATAAGGGTTGGACTCATTTTCAAAATCCGCATTAAACATGTTAATACATTAATTAAACATGTTATACATTAATTAATACATTTAGCCAAAATTTCACACAAAACAAGACAGATTTGCCCACAGGTGTGAGATCATTTCTGGATTGTAACCAATCGCCTCTGACTTATCCACCCACTCCCAGTCAGATAGCCAATCTAGTTAGGGCATGCTAAGTACAACACCACCTCCAGATTGAAGGAAGAAAAGTCATTTGGAAATTAGAATATGAGGCCTTTAAAACTATCTCTCTCACACACACACACCAGGAATAATGCAACCCGACCCCCACCGAAAACAGCATTGTTTCACTCCAGCTCAATCCAAGAACATAAACCATTCCATGTGTACAACTTCTACACAACAACAAGCCTGCTCTGTTTTTGAAAGCCGTTTCTAGGAATAGCTGCAGTTCTAACAGGAAACTAAACTAAAATGAACCGGTTCTCCTGTAAATGTCGGATGTTGTCTGTGTGCCGTAATAGACCACACTATCGTATGCCAGCGATGTGTGTGCAGTGTGAACTGGGGTGATCGTGGCGAATGTGTGTGTGTGTGCGCGCGTCTGTGCTACCTTCAGAACATCAGTGGGGTTGGCGATGGAGGAGGAGATGACTCCAGAGAGAATGCCGCAGGCTGCATTAGTCAGCAGTGTTTCGTCTGAAAGGGAAGAAGTGCAGTGTGTGTGGAAATGCGCTGCATCGTCAGACATCCAACTAGATCCTATAGCCGTTGGTCGCGGGGGTCCGCATCGCCGTTAAAATGACCTAGGAGATTATTCCTGGGAACTTTCTCCTGTGTGACACTCCATTAAAGGGGGGGGGGGGGGCTTAACAAGGCTCCAGCAGCAACAAGGTGTCCTTGATAGATTAGCCCATATGGGTAACTTGGGTGTGTGAACATCCAATGTGTGACTGAAGTCTCTCTCACCTTCAGGCCTGTCGACCAGTAATCGTTTGAAACTCTGGTAGGTGCCAATTTTTATTGTCCCGTAGGAAGCCTGACGTAACATCGCGGGCTTAATACTGCAAAAGGAAAAAAATTACTTACAGTGCAAGCTATCAACAAAAAAGGGCGCTTGCGCGCGCACCCACGCACACAATGTAAAGACTGACCCTGAATACAGCTGCTTGATCCCCTCTTCCTTGCATATTCGCGACATGGCATGCAACATGCCTCTGTAGCGGATTTCTCGGTATTTGCTGTCGCCCACTTGGCCCTGAACTTGGAGCCGCGTTTTGGCCAAATCGATCGGGAAGGTCCCTGCAACAGACGCGTGAATTGGGCATTAGAACATTAGTGGTTGATTGGTTGAGCCTTACTGTATTGTGAACGCTATAGACACTGACCGCATTCCGCCGTCACAGACGCCAGTCCGCCAAAAATAAACGGTTTCCAGTTGGCGTTAGACATTTTCTAGTTCCCCTGTTGTACACGAGTGACTATCCCGAGGTGAAGTGGTGAAACTGGGTCAGTTTTTAGCCTGCAGCGGTCACTGAGAAATACCGCTCTCTTTTCACATTCAACCGGCGTTTGTGAAGTCTCCTCCTCCCCCTCTCTCTCTGTGCCTTGTTATCCTCGCCACGCCCAAGACACGCTGTCCCCTCCCACATACAGTTGCTAGGCACCCATGTCTCGTCAGTTTCCGGTTTTTCCACGTGTAAGCTATTTGAATGTGTGGCTATATTTACATACATACATTATGTATGTATGTAAATATTGCCACACATTTGTGTATGTATGTATGATACATACATACACAAATACAGATACAGAATAATATTATAAGCCCATGAATATAAATAATAGAACAGCAGTTATTTCAGCCACCATAACAATTACATTATGGATTATAGTGTTGCTAGTGTAGTCTATGGAAGTATGGTGTTGCTGCCACATTGCCCCACCATAGTTTATACTTTTCATGTGCAACTCCAACCTCCTGCAAATTCCCCTCCCTTGTCTCAGTCTCCTCCCGTACCCCTTGACCCTGTTATGTTATGCTATGTTGGCCAAGAAAGCAATTGTTTTGTTTATAACAATAGGCTAGACTACTGGTCTTGGGTTTACCCATAGACTGTATAAGGGGTTACCCCCTAGCTGAGTTAAGCTACGTTGGCCAATCGCTGAGAGGCTCTACGAAGGGCTACCGAGTGACCTCATATAATTTCTCAGTCTGCAATAGCTGCTCGTTAAACACAACCTGTAAATGAACAGTCCTTCTTGGTACAGCCCATACACCGACGCGAATACTCCACAAGACAAACACAAAACGGCAGGCTTCTTAACCACTTGTAGCTTGTATATTCTTTGTAGCGCCATCGTATTGCCACTAGAGGGCAGAATTAGACCAGTCTAATATTCTAACCAAAACACAGCATTATGATTTGGTCAAATGTTGCTTTCTGAGTTTTTAAATTGTGTTTTAAATTAACTCTAAAAGTCACAGTTTATTTAAACTACTACTTTCTATTGGATTTGCAGCAGTGGTCTTTCTGTAGTGGTTTGCACTTACGTTTCTGCATAAACACATATAGGCCAAAAAAGGAAAAAAGGAAATGCTAAAAATGATTCAAAGTAGCCCTGAAATACCATGATATAAAAACATAACAGACTTTTGGAAATTAGGATTTTACTGGGATTGCTTTACTAGAAAATACAGGTGACATACTTGAATGTCATAAATACCCACAATTGGAGTTGTTTAGAGTTTTGTTTTTGTAAGTAAAACATACTTGTCAGAAGGGAGATTTTCTATAAGGGGAACATTGCTCTCAGTAAATACCTCTTTTTGATCTTATCTGTTTTCCATCTGATTTGTCCTTCTGCTCTCAGCGTAGGCGAAGAAGCGGGTGCACACTGCAAGACATTCATCTGGAGCGTATTTATTATGATCATATGCTAGTTGTATTGTTTGATTAATGGGTTGGCTATGGGTCACTAGCCCCAGTATTGCCATCAGTACATTATTAACGACCAAGGAGAAAGAGGGTGTGTGTGTGTGTGTGTGTGTGTGTGTGTGTGTGTGTGTGTGTGTGTGTGTGTGTGTGCTGCAAGCCCACATGTGTGCACCCTCCCAAAGTCCAGGACGGAAATAGACAAACTGAAATATTGCAGTTTTATCAGAAACCAATAAACGGGGGGGGTGTGATGCTTCTAAAAATGGCCACATTTAATACGGTGATTTGTCAAAGGAAGCCGGGGCACGGACCAAGGTTGGAAGAGGCGTGGAAATATCTGTGTTTGGTAGCCTTTGCCTGCACAAAATACAAATACAGTGGGTACAGTTCTGTGTTACTGTATTTGGAGGAGGGAGTGGAGAATCTACAGGGCCTGTATTAAGTCATTATTTGCTTGGTGACTTTCTTGTCTTTCATTGGCTATTATTGTCTTACTCTCTGTGGTGCCAGTTCTATATACTCAATTTCTATACCCCAGGTAGCCTGTGGAGAGAGAGTGAAGGAAGGTCAAGGAGATTGCTAATGAGGATCACCTGTGAGCAGGGCTTAAAGCCCCTGTCAGCCCCAAAATAAGGTTTCAAAAGCTTTTTTTCCCCCTACTTCTACTGTGCATGTGCACGGTCAGTGCAGCCACACGATTGGCTTAATAGGTTTCCCTACCTGCCGTTATAAAGCAGATGATTGACTAATTGGTGGGAGGGGCGGGACACAGGGGCGTTACGGACTTCTCCCATAGAGTTTTATTGAGGATTCTTTAAGTGGTCTGTCTCCTCTGTCTCTGCTAGAACTCAAAAGAACAGGTGTGACAAAACTGTCACAGGGAGACAACAGGGAGATGTCAATCAAAAAGATTTGTGTACGCCCACACGGTCCTGAGAAGAGGTCTAACCAGCCACATGAACTCAAAACACCTGTGTGAGTGGACAGGACCCTGGGGGGGGGGGCTGGGGTTGTATTTGTCTTCCTTCAGTATCTTCTGTTTCCAACAACCAGGCCATCATGCCCCCTGTGAGTTTATGTAAACGATGCAATACACACATACAGTACATGTGACACAAACGACTCACTCACGCACGACAACAACTCACGCACGCTTTTTAGCAGCTCTGATTGCTCTGTCCTCTGGCACCTTGTTTGTTGCGATGTTGTTGTCTCAGCTAAATAGGAGCGCTTGTTTAGCGCTCGCTGTGAGTGACTAGAGGGACACCGTACTAATGTCACTCAGCGTCAGTCAACTGGTCTTTCTGTCTAAACGTGTGTGTGTGTGTGTGTGTGTGTGTATTAAACCCTACCCATAGACACCTATATATATAGAGAGGGGGGAAGCTGGATGGCTGGATTAAGGAATGCAATTCACGCTCACTTGTGAAAAGCTTAAACACCCACTCGTGTCCTAGATATAGGTCTCAACATATGTTCTAGCTGTTTCTTGCTAATTCCCATCCATAAATGGCCTGCACACACTGCGTTCTATTTGAACAAGGATAATCTGAGATCAAGAAATTCCGCAATCCTAATTGTAGCCTGTTACTCTTGATATGCACGTTGCATTGAAAACGTGACGCGTCTTACGCTGACATACTTTATAAATACATTATGTGCACCATCTCATTAATCCTGTTAGTTGAAGCTTTTGTTCGAGGTATTGGTGCCTATAGAATGTCCTCTTGCGGCAGTAACAGGAATTCTGCTGTAAAAACATTTACACCGCAGTGCACAGTGTTTTTCAAATTAGAGAAATACTTTCAGTCGGTTATCTTTCTGGAGAGGGTTCGGTGATATGCTAATGAGCTGTTCTGATTTGCATGTAAAAAGACCAACCTTGTGCACGTCCACACACACACACACACACACATTTTAGTGTTGTTTTGGTTCCTCTTTCTGCTGTAAGATATTTTTATTCACCACCTCAGGGCAGAGCTGAACTTAATGGTAAGTGAAGGCTTGTCCACTATGGTTAGTGTGTGTGTGTGTGTGTGTGTGTCCTAGATGTTGACAGTGTTTCCTCTCTTTGCTCCTCACACCCAGCAGCTCTGAGGATGTGAAAACATCACTGCGGTGATGAACACAACATGCCAGCATCCGATTGGCTGCGCACCCGTCTTGGTCGTCCAATGCCCCGCGAGTGTTGACGCGTGAGGCGGGGTTCAGCTCCGCAAAATGGACACATCACCATGACGCAAAAATGTGCATTTTTTCCCCCAGCGTTCACACTGTAGCGTTGTCCAAGCTTTGAGGGAATTCTTTGGCACCACTGACAAGACGTCAGACATCACGTTCTTCTTTTGATGAGTCACTGCCAGTCAGGCATTAACTATGTTCTAGCTCCCCCTGTATGTGTGTGGACACATACAGGCTAGTGGCAAACAGTACCTGTAGATGCGCTGTGATTGAGCGTGTAAAGGTGACCCAGCTGGTGTTGGGAAGGCGCTCGTTCCTGCTCCTCTCAGCAGAACCCCCCCCTTCCCCTACTGTCCTGTCTCCTCAAAGTGAGGAACAAACAATGTCTCTGCCTTGTCAGCAGGATTCCCTTATCAAGGACCTCTGCGGCTCAGTGTCCTAGCCTCCAAATGGCATTCACAGCCTCCAGAAATGCAGGACGCTCAGTCATGAAAAAGACTTTCGCTCTGGGAAACTGTACACTAAGTTTTTTTACAAATGTAATGTCAGGGCAGGGTATTTCTGTATTTAGCCTCTACATGCTAATTCTTAGCATGAGGTAGGCTATTATGCATGTATTGTACACACTACACTAGTGAATAACCTTTTTGCAAAGGAAATTTGTAGTTTTCCTCCAGTCACAATAAAATCATTAGATTGAGAACTACTTTCAACAAAAGCCACACCACCACTATTGCGTTTGAATGTACTGCGCATCTGCACACATGCCTTGTCCTGTTTTCGCTCAACCCTACCCCCTTATGTTCAAATAATGTACTACACAATACTACTTTCAGACCTGGAAGGTCCGATAGACATTTTCCCTTTCCATTTGGGTACCACAAGCAGGGACACGGGATGTGGGGGTGCTGGAATTTTGCTTGGCTGTAACTGCAATGCAAAGTCAGAAGTCTATAAAACGTGTTTATCAAAGGGTTAAAATCCACATAATGTTTTGATTTCATTTTCAAAAGGGTGTTAGCCTATCGTTTCTCTGCTGGGGATGACACACAAACAGGATGTATTTTAGCATTAGGCTGTAAGTAATATGTTAGTGCTGTTTTTTTGTCGGGAAAGCGACTACAATGCACTCTTTACTAGTTTTTCTCAAAATGTTCTCTCAGGGAGCATACTCCAAGCTAAAAGTTTTTTCAGTACCCCAAGTGAAAATGTCTTCCAGCATCCCTGACCACAAGCAATTGATATTGTTGGATTATTCCTTTCCAATCGTCAGAATTGTTTGCTATGTACAAGAAAAATGTTCTGGTTAGAATTTTTTTTTAACCTTTTCTATATGAGACACATTTTAAGTCTAGTTAAACTTTTATGCTGGGCGCCATCTATTATTCCGGCGGTATGGATGTGTAGCTAGCACAGAATGTGATCAAGTGGGCACAGGGGTGCATTCATAACCGTCTCTAACGCAGCCTGGCTTCACTTAGGTCTGTATTTAGAGCCATCAGACTGACGTATGCATCCTGTTCAGCCACACTGCTCCAGTCTCCTCGCTAATAGCCTGGATTAAGGCCGTTTTAATAGACTCATCCATCTCATCTGGGTTTATTCACGACGTTCCCCTCTCACGCACACTTCAGTTTAGCCTCTCTCGCTCCCTCTGTCTCTCTCGCTCATGGGCAATTACACAAACAAATGCAGTTTGTTTTTCACTGAGTCAGACGGAATGGGAACGAATGGCTTCATCAGGCACTCGCGTTTTTAGTTTAAGGTCAGTTGTTATGTTATTATTGTTATTAGCGCGCGAGAGAGGTGGAGTCGCAGAGTCACTCCTTCAATTTGCACGGTACATTAGCCATGTAGATTTATGTAAATTCCCGGTGCGCATGCGAGCTCCAATTGGCCAGAGCGGTACATCCCCCGCGGAAAACACACTCGGAGCTCTAAATTCAGATTTGCATAACTTCACAGGAACCGAAGGGGAGGTCGCATTATGCCAGCTGACATTGGAGGGTTTGGCAGTCGTCAGACATACGTAGGGTAGCTGCACACAAAGAAACATGCACACCACACAAAATGGGCAGAACCAACTTTGAGGACCATTCATTTTCTGTAGTTCTTTGTTGTTGTTTTTTCTTTTGGCTCTACCACATTTGTTTTTGTTTTGTTTCTTTGTTGTTGACAAAAGAGAATGTGACGTGGAGAATTTGTGCCTACTGACAGAAAGTAATTGGCCTACAATTTTTTTGTAAAACTTAACTTTAAAAATATTCAAAACATTTATTAAAGCCAAAAAGGAATTGATTAAATATTGTAGTGAAGTTCTGATGACTAAGCATTATACGATAGACTTACATTAATGCATTTTTTTTAAAAATCACAATCCTCCTTTTACAGTAGACCTATAAAGTATAGTCTATTCTCATATACATAGGCTTAGTGGATGAAACCCTGTCAGTGCTGCTACAGTAAGGTGCAGTAAGGTTATCCAAACATGTGCTCTACATGCTCCATAAACTCTCCCCCCATTTGGTGTGTGTGTGTGTGTGTGTGTGTGTGTGTGTGTGTGTGTGTGTGTGTGTCTACAGTACATGCTGTTCATTGATTATCTGCCATTTCCCTGAACACGCCTGTGAGGACACACACCTATAGGAGAAACACACA
>JAOEHI010001383.1:0-12696 GCA_025447815.1 Percopsis transmontana
AGGAGGCGCTATGACTAACACCATTCTTATTCCATAGGTCTATAGATATATACTGTATATATATATATATATATATATATATATATATATATATATATGTGTGTGTGTGAGCGTGTGCATATGTGCGTGTGCGTGTTGGGGGGGTGAGGTGCCTTGAAGAGACCCCCCGTGCCATTTAATCTGTCCCTGCCCACAGATGACAGAAGGCACATGGTATAGTGCCAGGGCCCAGGGAGATAGAAGCACAATGTCTGGACAGATAGTGTCCGGCTCCCAGCCTCCTCCTGCGGAAACCGAGAGCCTTCCTAAGAGTGAGAGTGCGACAGGAGGTGGGATAAAGTATCTGGGATAATTAGAGTCATTTTGTTGTCCAGAATAAACACTGCAGAGTGTAAAGAGCCGGGCAGGAGAAACAAAAAGAGGAGGAGAAATAACATCATCAAAGTGGAGACCTTGCACTTTTGAAGAGGACTGTGGTATTTATTTATAGAGGGTGATAGTTAAGTTCACTAAGCTCTCTCTCTCTCTCTCTCTCTCTCTCTCTCTCTCTCTCTCTCTCTCTCTCTCTCTCTGTGTGTGTGTGAGAGTGAGTCCCAGACATTTTTTTATTCATGAAAATCCAATCGGTCATAATTTGCTGTGGAGCCTTATACATATTTTATCAGCTGCCGTGTTTTGAAGAAGCATTTTTTGTGCGTCTGTCTGCATCTCTACAAAGATTGAATGAGGTGGTTAGAGAGGCAGAGAGACAGCTAGAGAGAGAGAGAGAGAGAGAGAGAGAAAGAGAGAGAGAGAGAGAATGAGAGAGTAAATCAGTTTGAGAGAGGCCGTTGATTTACACAGCTGCAGTCTGGTAATATGTGACACATTAGAACCCATTTGACATGGAGCTAAAGTAAACATCAGTCAAGTTCATTTGTCTGGCTAAAACACCGGAACAAATTTCTGCCAATTCTTGTTGCACAGCAACAACCCATTCTTCCCATTCTGACCCTCTCCCTCCATCACACGTCCCCCTCTTTCCATCTCTCTCTCTCTCTCTCTCTCTCTCTCTCTCTCTCTTCCCGTTTCAATTTGCCTCTCTCTCGCTGCGGGTCGCTCCGTTAAAGCTTTACGGGTCGTTCGCTCCCCTCGTTCGGTGCAAGAATAATGAGCGCGCTACTTTGTGTCCCCCGCGAAGCGTCGGCTGGAGAGTTTAACTCTCTTGCGCGTCGCGAGGAGTGAAAGACTCAGATGTTGAGCGTGTTGCTGCCTCCTCCGTTTCCTCTGATGACTATCTGATCTGTAGGGCTCGACACCAACATAAAACACCTTGTTAAAGCGTGCGTGTGCGCGTGTGCGTGTGTGTGGAGGGGAGTCATGTTTCTGTAGCCTGCGTGACTTTGAACAAATGAGCTTTCTCTCTCGGGATGAGACCTGTAATCATCCTATCTGCAAATCACCACACATGCTTATAAGCCACAAGCCCATAAGCATGCACACACACACACACACACACACACACACACACACACACACATAGATATGACGGTGTGTGCGTGTGTGTGTGTGTGTGTGTGTGTGTGTGTGTGTGTGTGTGTGTTGGGGGGGGTAGAGTGACAGAATGAAACATTTGAGAACGAGAGAGGAAAACAGAGCAAAGGAAGAGAGAGCACGGAAATGTGAAACAAGCTCTCACAGCAGCTTGAGTAAAGCGTTGCAAATGTTCTCTGATTGGATTAGGCTGCGCCAGAGCACCTCCAGGTGTTGTGTGTGCGCCTCTATCCACATAGACTAGTTCCTCTCAATAACAGCACTCATGATAAAAGACCCTCTGTTCATAGAACAAGCCCATTCGAACTCCATTACTATAAATAGAAATAGATGTAAAGGCGCTAGGATTCGGAGCGATATTAAGAACCTACTTGGCTTTTGAGAAGCGGTGCGATGGGTGATTTTTCCAGCGAGTGTCAAGCTGTGCTATACAAATCCCAGAGTAATAAGCGTGGCAATTTCTTTTTCCCTTGCATGAATAATTCTGTCTGAACAGCTAGAGATGTTTCTTCATATCATTGAATTATCAACCGCCTTTTTCGCCTCTGTCATTGGTGCTGCACAAATTGAACTGTGTGCAAGCGTTTGTGTACTCTATACAGTGTGTGTCTGTGTGTGTGTGTGTTTGTGCGTGTGTGTGTGTGTGTGTTGCAAGGTTTCACATTGAGTCTGATGTATATTCCTGACCTTTCCACTCTGCCCTTTAAGACACCCCCAGAGGAAACAGCGAGACACCCAAGAGGAGGAGGAGACAAAGAGGGATGGAGCTCGCATCCCTGTCATGGTGCATCAGCGTGGTTGTGGCGCTGCTTTGTGGCATCCCATGGCCACAAACACACTCAGCCCTGGCCCCTGAGAATGAGGTCCCACTACGCCCCACAGCATGGCTATTGGAAGGGAGGGTCAGCACCATAACTCTACCCAAAGGACGAACCCGCAGGTGGGTTAAACCAAAGTCCTTATAGGCAAGTCTGGCAACTTGGTAACCATCTTGGTAACGCCCGCGGGCAGTTTTTTCGGGCTAACAAGACCAGGCCTCTAAATGAATGGGGAGAGAGCCATAACTGCACTTTCAATGGTCACCGGGACATACAAACTGAATCAACTGAATCAAATCTTAAAAAAAAATAAAAATAAATAACACAGTCACCAAACACACAAATTTGGTGACTTTGCCCCAAAATAAGGTTTAAAAAGCTTTTTCCACACAGGTTTTACTTCTGCTATGCATGCGCAAGGTCAGTGCAACCACACGATTGGCTTAATATGTTCCCCGGTTCGGCATTTATAAAGCAGATTGGCTCTTTGGGGGGAGGGGCGGGATATTACAGACGGAATTTACTGACTTCTCATAGAGTTCTATTCAGGATTCTTTAAGTGATCTGTCTCTACTATAATGTCTCTGGTTAAACTACTACCAGGTCAGGGAAGAAAATATTGGGATGGAGGCAGGATAGTCTAGTGGTTACCAACCTACCTGTAAGCATCCTAAAGCAAGATGTCTAACCCCTAAGCTTATGCTAAATTATCTAATTGTAACTGTAATTGGATAGTACATTAGCCTACATTGGCGCATTGATATGCATCTGTGCTGGGCTAATATCCATACATATGTTGGGACTGTTCTTTTATACAGTAAACGTCACGCAGGAAATAGTTTTGAGTGACTTGTGGATGGACCAATGAAGACTTGGCTTGTTCTACTATCAGATCCGCCTTTGTTTATGCCCTTCAATATAAAGACATTGTCCATTCCTCACTGATCTTTGTAAAGGCCACGGTTCATTCCAACATTACTGGGAGGAGGGGGAAGGGGTGCTGAGACCACTTGGACTGAACCATAACGGTGGGTGCCAGTGTAGGAAACTGAAGCCGGGAGCTGCAAATTGAGAAATGCATCTCGCTGTGTGCTGCAGTCTGTCAACCTGTGCGATCGGGCAGAACATACACAGAGGGGCATGGAGGAGAGACAATGCGATGAATCACTCAATTTAGTAAGCTACACATTGTCCTTGGGAATGACAGCGCCATGCATCTGTTTGGAAGCAACTGTCATTTGCCCAGCATGCAAAATGGCGTTTGTAAAAGAATCTAGCAAATGTACATAAGCACATAATTATATGTAATTGATTCATTGTCATTGAGGTTACCTAATCTCATAGAAGTGGACAATGCGAGTTTATCTGTGTTATCTGTGAGTCAAATTCTTTGTGGAGGTGAAAAAGCCAAGGACATCCTTGGTTTAACACATTGATTCTAAAGTTGACCTAATGGATTTAAGATTATCAAGAGATTTAAAGGTGAGAGAAGAGCGGCTGTTAAAACAATTAAATGCCCCTAAACAGGAGACTTGCCTAGAGCAACCCCCAAATTGCAAAAGGGAAAATAGTGTTCATGCCAAGCACGATTCCAGACAGTTTTAGCAAATGGGCAGATAGCCATCTGAAGCAGTCAATGACGCCTTATCACCAACATTCATAGGTCACCTCTCTTGGTCGATTATCACATGACTGATCAGTGTGTAGGCAAAAGAAAAGACTGAGATTTGACAAACGTGTGAAATATTTGAATTGTTGAATTATTCCTGTTCTCACAAGGAACACGCTTGCCATATCTGAAAAAATCATCATAATCAAAAATGTCACAATATTATCTTTTTGACAGTCCTTATGAAAAGTAAAAGGACCCGTTAATGTTATCGGTATTGTTTCTCCATAGACTCTACTTCGTGCTGAAAAAGAAGGTTGCGATGATGTCGGTGACTGTCAGTCCTTGTGACCTGCCCGTTGAATGGAGCCTGGCAGCCCGAAGCCTCAAAGACAAACCCCTCAAGAGTCTGGAATGTGAGTTAACATGGACTACAGAAATATAACCCAGCTAGCACTCAACCTGAATAGGACAGCTACTAGCTGTTTTTTTGGGGTACTTTGTAAAGGCTGATAAAACAAAAAATGGACACATTAAATTCCCTTTTCCAATTTCTTTTAATTTGTAACTTAGTATAAATATATTGTAATCTATTCAAAATCTATATTAGTGTATTCCTACTTCTCGTTAATTTTACACATTGTCTAATCTCTCAATCAGTAGAAAGGGAATAGACTTTTTCTCTTTCACTTCCCATCCAATGTTTTAGTTTTTAGTTTGTTTGGAAAAGGTGAACATTAATGCCATTCACTATCCTGGTTTATTTGGGACAGAGATACTGTAGTAGTGAATGTGATCACATGTAGTTATCACATTTTCTCTCTCACACTCACACACACACACACACACGTAAACAATATGTACTAGTCTCTCATTTTTTTAGTGTACAAAACCTCAAAGTAAAATAAAGCGCAGATGGCGAAACAAAACATGAACCAGCAAAGTAACAAAATGGGATAAACTGCAGACAGAGCGAGACACATTCCAAACAAATCTAATTTTCCAAAGGCCATGGTTTCTAAATGATAAGGTTCAATGTAAATCCTTGGGGTCCCTTGTTAACAGGACAGGGTGCCATAGTAAAATAACATTATGAACTTAAAAAGTGACGCATAAATCATTCATTATACTGAGCTCATGAGTTCCCATTGCAGGCCTGAATTATTCACTTTGATTGTGTAACATTTGCTCTCATATAACTAGATTTCTCAGCTTGAATAGAGATAAAAGAACGATTTAAAAAATAATAAATAAAGGTTAAGGTTTAGGTTGTCATTTTCAAATGAGAAGAAACGGTGTCTTGTGAAAACATTACTCTACATTACACGTCACATTATACATACATACATGAATGAATGGCACTATGGAGGAGCTTTCCTTAACACTGTTTCTTTCCACACAGGGAGTGCAAAGAAGAGCATGCCGGAGGTTTGGTGGCGCGGCCACGGGACAGAGGAGAAAATACACAGTTATGCTGGCAACGCCATGGACACCTACACGGGTCCTCCCTATGCCACTGCTTCCATCTACATCCTCAGGCTGCGGTCAAAAGAACAGGACACAAGAGTGACGCTTTACCTCCAAGAGGGCCCGGGAGCCTCGGGGGCCTTTCCTCTCCTCCCGGCCGACCCTCGGCTTCACACCCTGGGTGTGGGGATGACTAGCATCACCCTCAGCTGGGCCCACAGCCCATCCCTGACCAGGCTCCCAACACACACACAGAAAAGCTACGACTACTGCGTCCTTGCCAACGCAAAGCACAACTACCCCAGCCTCTGCGCTGCCCGGAAGGGCATCACTAAGGAGAGAGAGAAAGACCAGAAACGAGAAAGGAAGAGGAAACAGAAAGAAAGAAAAGAAACCGCGTGGCCGATTCTGAAAGACTGGTGGTGGCGCCAGTGGGACGCCTACTCTGAGCCCCAGAACCCGCCTGCTTCCCCCACCGACGAATACCACGACCTCCAGTGTGTGTGCAGAGGGACAGAGAACGTCTGCACCGTCTCCGAGCTCCTGCCCGATACCCAGTATTACTTTGACGTCTTCGTGATCGACCGGCTGAACGGGACGAGCGCGGCGTACACGGGGACCTTCGCTCGCACGCACGAGGAGGCCAGGCCAGCCGTCGTCCCGCTCAGGGAAGGGGAGCTGAGGTGGGTGACCTTCCGTGACGGTGCTTCCACCTCGGAGCAGCTCTTTAGCTTCCGTCCCCGGGGCCCGCAGCAGAGCGGCCTCCTCACCCTGCAGAGCTGCGGCGGGGGTCAAAAGGTCAAGGTCACCATCTCCAGCAAGGGTCAGGTCCTGACTTCCCAAGTAGTGGGGGAAAATCTAGCCCAGATTTGGCTCCAGGGAAGCCCCACTTACCTGATCCACCTGGAAAGACAAGGACCCACTAAGGCTCAGGCGTCAGACACGGGCCTACCAGAGGCTTTGAGGGCCTCCGTCAAGATGCAAACCTCCTCCGCCTACCACCGCCGAATGGTTCCCTCTCTGCCTTCCACCCTGCAGATCAAGTCCTTCAACCGGCTGCGGAGCTGCAACACCGTCACCCTGGCCTGGATGGGAACCGAGGAAAGGAGCCTGTACTGTGTGTACCGGCGGCAGCTTGGCAAGGGCGAGGGGGAGACTGAGGGAGCCTATGCCCCGACAGCGCCCTGCCTGGGACCCGAGTCGCGCTCCGACACTGAGAGAGTTCTTTGCAAGTACTTCCAGGAGCTGAACCCCCGGCGGGCTGTCACCACAGCTGTGCTCGGGGGCCTGGAGCCGGGGATGGCCTACGTGTTTGATGTCTATCTAATGAGACGCTGGGGGATCCCCGTCAAGTATGCCAGCAAGATGGTCAGGACCAGGAGGGAATGCTGAGCTGCTGCCCCCTACAGGGAGGTGATTGGACTGTCGATAATTGGCTGGCTGTACCAGTCTAGAGGTGTTGCATCAGCCATGGACTGATAAATGACCAATGAAGACATTTGATGATTGACTGATTGTTGAACGATTTATGATTGCCCATTAAGCCATTTGACTGTTGTGGAGAGACTGTTCAGAAACTGTTAATAAGGAAACGTGTCCTGGAAAGGTCTTGGTTGTATTTAAACTCTACAAACGCTACCCGTACAGGTTGTGGAGGGAAAGGACATGGGAAGGACATTTACACCAGCATTTACAATAACAAATCCTGTATATGTTTGTCATTTTCCTTTTCCAATGTTTATGATCGCGATAATGATGTGCCGGTTGTCCAAGTGCTTATATTGTGTACAAAGTACAAAGGACAGATGCAGGTTTTTGATGACAGAAAATAAATATAAAAAACAACAAAGACTGTGCCAAATATGCAACAGAAACAGATGGGGCTATAATTGGATAAACATTGGAGAGAGGGCGTCTACAGTGTATCTTTAGGGCCACATATTGTACAGGCTTATAAACACAGATGGGTGCAATCTACAGATGCTTAGCTCAAAATCATTGTGTATCCTTGTGCCCTGCTTTCGCATGAAGCAGTGAAAATTACTTAGTGACTTGTCTTTGATGTATTCTTGTGCTGCTTCAAATTCATCAATAAACACCAGGTTACATGTACCAATAAATGAGTGGTGTGCATATTTAAATTAGATAGATAAATTACACTTTTTTTGCTACCAAATTACTTTACTTGACTATCTGTACTAGTTTAAGTTTCAGAATATGTATGCATTCTCAAATACAACCTAAAATCTAAGTTGTGGTAAAGATAGGTATCACGAAAGAGTAAAAAATAATAAAACAAAAAAGTGTACAGTAGGATAAGCATTGGGATCAATAATAACACAAATATACATTTGAAAAGGAAGTTATACATAAAACAAAATAAACAAAAGTATAAAAAAGGTATTTTACAGGGGTTTCAGAGAAAAATATTTCACACAAGTTTAGAAGTTTCATGTTGGCATAATTGTACATTTATTTTTTTAAAGTCTAGTGACGAAATAAAAATTTCGTCACTAGACATACTAAAGCTACAAGACTGCAGTTGTCTGTGCCCGCTTCTATGCGATAAGGGCCTGGTGATGGAATTAGGACAAATTAAGAGGGAGTTTATTCGGTAAGTAACTGCATTTCATAAGAAAGAAAATCAAGACTACCGACTTTGTTAAAGATTTTCTCAGCATCCTGATATTTCACTGCTGATGTCACAGTGTGACCTAAGCGCGTCGCTTTACGTATTTGCACGTGACAAAACAGCGCGCCAAATTAATTTGTAAACAAAGGAAGCTTAAAAAAGTAGCCCGGCTTCAAACACAGTTGTTAAGAAGTATTTGGAGCTTTACGGGCTATCAGTAATCTTGTGAATTTACATTTCTCATCGCAATCAAGCCAAAGGTATTTTGTTTACCTCTATATCAGAGAGCTGTTCGAAATGGGTCTCCTAGACCGGTGTCAGAAGCTATTCAGGACCTCCAACCTGTACGAGATGCTGGGCATCGCCCAGGACGCCACTGACGCTGAGATCCGGCGGAGCTACTACAAAGTGTCGCTAAAAGTCCACCCAGACAGGGCTCCAGAAGACCCGTTAGCCACAGAAAAGTTTCAGGTAATCTCTTAGGTTACCGTCACTAATATAATCTCCATCTAGTTTTGGCAAATGACATGCAGTAATATCTAACACTATATTTACTTAGCTATATTTAAACGGTCATCTGCAAAACCAAGCATGCATTTTGTTGCAGGTGTTGGGGAAATTGTATGCAGTCCTAAGCGATAAGGAGCAGAGAGTTGTTTATGATGAGCAAGGTGTGGTGGATGAAGAGTCTGACATGCTCAGCCAAGACCAGTGTTGGGAAGACTACTGGAGGCTGCTATTCCCTAAGGTATGGGACTACAGCATATACTTCTAAATATTCAATCACAACTGTCAGGGACAACTCACAATTATTACTATCTCACTGTCCTGAGCTTAGTCAGTGACTACGTTTACAGTACTGTACATGCACATGGAAAATCCAGAAATTCCAATATTTAGAATATGACAATATTGAAAATATGATAATGATATTGACATAGCATAGGTCTACTATGGGAAAAATGGCTAATAACTGGAATATTAAATGGATATAAACATAGTCGTTATCACTGCATGGACTACCCAGAAATGAACACAATGTTTTATTATTTAAAGGTACACTCCTCAATTGTGTTATAGTGTCCTAAGAACCCTAAAGCTCGTTGTTTATATTATATTTTGGAACACAACTGCTATGTACAGGAGTGCCAGCCACACAATACTCCCACAAACTTGCGTGAGTAAAGTTAAGCGAATTTCTTCTTCACGTTTGGTAAGAACGCACCATAAGGTGTGGGAGGGGCATCCACTCTTTTATCATAACTAAATAACGTTTTTGTAACACTAGTTTTAACCACCCAATGTACCATTAACATAACTTTTTTTTATTTATTTTTTAAATATAAAAAAAACACAATGCCTTCCTAATGTTGTCTTGGTCACATCCTTTTTCTGTTTCATTTAGATTACTGTTGATGACATCCTGGAATTTGAGAACAAATACAAGGGCTCTGCTGAGGAACGTGAGGATGTGATCCAGCTGTATGTTCAGCACCAGGGTGACATGGATGGCATCACGGCCTCGGTCCTGTGCTTCTCCCAGGAAGAAGAGCCCAGGCTCTGCAAGATCATCCGTAGCGCCATCGACGCAGGAGAGGTCCAGGCCTTCCCAGCTTTCACTCAGGAGAGCGAAAAGACGACAAATGCCCGCAGGAAGAGGGTGAGGAGTTGTGTGTGTGATGTTGATGCTACACAACAGCAAGATTAAAATATAACATAAAATATATAAACGACAATGAACACATAACATTAGATTAAAATTAAAAGAAATCTACAAATTTAAAAATGATCCTCTGACCCCTTGGGCAACTCGGCCAACATTTAGAAAACCTGTGTGTGGAAAAGGCACTTGCTACTCTCTGTACACTATTATGTCACTTTGTGCACGTTCTCAGTGATGTGTAATTATTATTGCTTCCAGGCTGCCAAAGAAAGACAAGAAGCTAAAGAAATTCAGAAGGAGATGGGGCTCGGCGATGCGGACGACAGCCTCGTGATGTTGCTGATGGTATTTATAGACGGTCTTATTGGTTTGTAAGGGTGAAAAGATGTCACGTTTTTCTGTAAACATAAATTATATAACATTTTTATTTTATCTTGTAGCAAAAGCAGAAGTCAAGAGAGCAGAACGTCAATAATTTTTTGTCTGACCTGGAGGTGAAATACTCCAAAAAAGGTGGGAAACCCCAGAAAGGAGGAAAAGGGAAAAAGTGATTTGCATTTTATTAATGGTGTTAAGACTTTTAAGAAATGCATCCATAGCACTTCAAGTGTATTCATCCAGATAAGTCAGTTTAATTATTCTGCATTCAATAGAAAAAAATGTCATTTGGTATCTGTGTAATTTGTCCTTGTATAGCATACACATGTAAATGCTTTTTTTTCTTTCTATTCTTATGGTGTCATTTATATTCCAAATCTTCAGTAAATAAATACATATTTATCTACCAATAATTTGCACGTCTTTTATTGCAATTTTGTCTTTATTCTTTTGTATAAAATATAGCTTTAAACTGCATTTCATGCGTGGTCACATCTAGAGCGCAACCCAAAAACTAGTTAGCGAGATGGGAACCAGGCTGGGGAACTGCACCATTTAAATCTATTGTTGTGGTCCACCCAAGTACGAGTTACCAAGTAAATTACCATTGACGTGAGATTATATACCTCAAAGCCTTTATTTTGGACACAAGATTAAAAGTCCAAAATGTACTACAGTACATAAATTAAATACTTTACTCTCTACAGAGCAAAACCTAGTTGAACAGATTCCCTGTTATCGACATACTGTACATAAAGGAAACCAAAATGTATAGTTTCCCATAAAAAAAAAAAAAAAAAAATTTCCACATACATTCTCTAAGGAGGTGCTGTAGTGAATGCAGCACATGGCTTGAACTGGGATGAGCTGTTCTGTCAATCTGTTGTGTTAAGACTGTAGCAGTATTCCATCTCATGTCTGCTATGGCTTAAGATAAGCCTTAATCACAATGACTGGGAAGGACAGGTAGGAAAAGCCAACAATCTATCAAGATGGCATCTAATTTGAGCTTATTCCTGTACACTCCGACTGTCGTCTTTCCACACAGGGCCTCAAAGTCCTCATTAAAAATACAGTAATAAATTTATATACTCTTATTAGTGCTTTTTTTGTCTGTCCTAATCTGGTTGGATTGTTATTCCCTGCATAGCCATTGTACCCTGGTAAATCCCCCCCGATTTTGAAAACTCCTCCCCTAAGATTTGTTTCGCTTTGCATGAGTCTTCAAACTCAATGAAAACCTGTTGCCAACAATCAAGTGTCCCCAAGTGGTTCATGTTCAGATTGGTTGATCATCGGCTACTGATTTGATGGAAGCCTGTTGGCACCGCTTCTATGATAAACCACTTGGTGAGTTTTGAGATTGATATGCAAATCATGGAGCTTGCAATATCAGTATGGTCATACCAGGCTATAGTCATTAACCAGTATGAAGACTAACCCCTGGAATATGGCCAATGTACAATACAGATACACTGTCTCACATATGCACACATCATACATAATACAAATGTATATACATACAGCACATACAAAAACTGGATGAATTACTGTACAGTACAAAGTGTGCCATCTTTGGCAGCTGAATTAGCTGTTTAGGACATGAAAAATAGTCCTAAAATCCATAACATGTCATTGATGAATAAAATCACTGAACCAATATGACAAAAAGACAAACATGAGGCCACAGATGCGCATCGCAGGGTGCTGTGCTGCATTGTGCTGGGAGAGGAATCCAGGGGCGTGGCGCTACAATCCAGGTCTGCTGCTTCTCATGCCCCCACGGGTGTGAGACCGCGATGGAAGAGACACAGGCGCCAATACAGCTATAGGAAAGATTAAAGATTAGTCTACAACTGTGAAAAACAAAACGTACTGTGTGCGTTCTCCATTAAGCTTGATCTCTGAAATTGAATGCATGTACAGGCACTCCAAACAAAAGTTTGTGCAATTTTTTGTTTTATTTAAAAAAAAAAAATAAAAAAAAAAAAAAAAGACTATTAATGTGAGTTTTCTAAAAGCAGCAAATGTGCTAAAAGTTAAGGAAAAAGGCTAGCTGTAACGGACTGGGGGAGTGCCTCTGTATATACTGTAGTCAATTGACATTAATATTTCACACTGAAAACTTTCATTATGAAGTTTGTCCCATTCACAACATAAATCTATCTATCCCAGGACTACATGGGCAGTTCTGTTTTTTCCAACCAACTGACCCGGGAGAGGAGCTTGTGCCTCTGGCTCCTCTTCATCTTCAATGGGTGAGTGGCCCAGGGGATGATGGGAAAACGAGTCCAAAAAGGAAGAGCTGCTGATGCCCAAACTGATGCCAGTCACACCAATGCCAAGAGAGTCTAAAGGAATTATTGGCGGGGAAAATATATGCATAATTTATTATGCACAGTTAATAGGGTGTGTAAAAAGGTGCTATGAACATTACTGACCTGTGCCCACAGATGCCCTGCCTTGCCGTCCCTGGTTCACATTGTCCAACACTGTGAAGGAACGGCGGTACGGGGTGTCTGACTAAAAATAAGTCAGGTTTCAGACTTTACATTATACATATACATATATACATATATACATATATATACACATA